>BQNB010112797.1:0-22078 GCA_026074375.1 Tanacetum coccineum | reverse complement strand
AATAGTGAGTTAAAGAGAAGTACCTTATCTCCTTTTTCATAGTTAATTGACAATTTTATTCGTTTATGTAACACCCCCAAATTAGGTCGTAGTGGAATTATGTCTGGGAGTGTTACTTCATAAGTACATTCAAAAGATATAAGAGAACGACCTCTAAATGAGTCGTTTGAAAAGTGATCTCGTTGATTTAACCAAAATCTGAATTTGTTATAACATTGGTCCCAAAGTTTGCATCAATAATGTAAGACTGAAATAATACAACGAGGTTTGTTTGTAGAAATCCATGAATGTGGTCTTATAAAGTTTAGACTCCAATGCACATCAAGTAAGCCAAGCATCTAATTCACCTGAGAAAAACATGCTTAAAGGTGTCAACATAAAGTTGGTGAGTTTATAAAATTTTGTAAGTACAAATGTTGGATCAAAGGTTTGTAAAGAGTATATGACCATTTCAATAGTTATAATAGTTACCAAGATTGTATGCATAAATGTTGAAATCAAAGATGTGTATGACTATTATATCCCATACGATAGTCACAAAAAGTTGAGTATAATTGGAACAAAGCGGTTGTAAAGTATGCATGACCATTGTAACCAATACATAGTCACCATGTGTGATTACGATTTCACTCCTAAGTTCATGAAACTACAATGTAGACTTATATGAATGCCACTTTATTCAAGGCACAGTAAGAGTTCATGAGTATGTAGTTGTTGGCCCTGTAGACACCAATCCAATCGTGTTCCGACATGGTATAACGTTCGTTCGTCCAGTGATAGCTAATCACCCGAACGAGGATTGTCAATCCCGAATAGAGTAAAAACAAGTATTGTATCTCACCGTAGGATATGCAAATGAGTGTATAACAAAGTTGTATGAGTTTGCAATGAGTATGTAAACAATTTTGTCAATGTGTATGTAAACGAGCGTGTAACCAAGTTACGAAATCAAGTATGCAATCAAGTATGTTAAAGAGATTGTAAATGAATATGTAAACAAGTTGTAAAGAGCATGCACTCTCCCCTGATATTTGTAAATTAAATGTAAAACAAGTTAAAGAGGGGCTATAAACTCACCTCGAGTGAATGAATCGATAATGTAAATCACAAACAAAAAATGCGTCACGAATACGCCCGAATGCAACCTAATTAATTATAGGCTGTATGAGTAATAAGTACTTTGAATATCTAATACCGTATATAATTCTATATAGCTACATCACCATCTAATCGTATTTGTGAAATCATATTTATAAAGTAAAAAACGTTTATAAATATCTCTTTAGTAAAAACGGCGTAACTTTCTCGTTTTAAGTCAGTTTCTTACGTCTCTTATGTCCACGCTTTCGTATTAAGACGAGTTATTAAAATATTAAATTTTCATATTTTAAGTCCTCTGGTGAACAGTACTTTTTTACTGTTCATACACTTTTATAAATTTAGTTATCGTAAACTCGTAAATATCGTATCTTATTCGTTTTAACTCTGATTTTAGTGATTCTTTCGAGCACGTATTCGTAATTAAAAGTTTTATCTAATTAATGCATTTTCCAAAATGTATCTGAGATGAATAGTGATTTTACTATTCATAGTTTATTAAATTATTTTTATAAACTCTAATTATCGTAAACACGAAAAAATCCATAACTCCTTCGTTATTGATCCAAAAATTATGATTCTTAATGTTTTGGAATCCTAAAAATATGTACCATCTGAGAAAAATATCCAACCTTTTATATCAGAGGTGGTTTGTAATGAGTTTTTATAAAATTTCTTTTATAAACGCGTTTATTATCATGTAACATGCAAATGCCGTATCTACTTTGTTATAAATCCGTTTTTCGAGTTCTATACATGCGTACGATCATTGTAACTTGTAGTATTTTATAAAAACATAAAATAAACATGTTATATTTCGAATTTACATAGAATGTTTTGGGTTTTTAGTTAATAATGTGTTTAAACTTGTTTTTATAACTTTTTAGTTTAGTAACTTGTTGCAAGTCATCTACAACCATTTATATCACATGTCCTACATACTTAAAGTCCTTAGTCCATGATTTGTCCAATTATTGTCCAAGATAACAAGATCAACAAGTCCTTATATTTATAAACTCATTAGGTAACTTTTAAAACCACTAGTTTATATATACTTTTTATACACAAACCACACTTGTGCAATACTTATACTTCCATTCACACATTATATTAACATCCATATAACATAAGTAAAAGTGTACCAAATCATAATCAAGTGTAAAAATCCATTTTTCATGTAAATAAGTTTCATAGATGGTGATTATCTATATAAACATAATATACATATGAAATCACAAATGTAAAGAGATTAAAGTTTTTAGATAACCTTAATATGATGTAAGATGATGAACAACAATGTCTAAACCCTTGTTTAGCAAACAAACCCTAGCTTCCAAGTCTATGAAAACTCTAATCCATAGAAAACCCTAATCTGAAACCTTCCTTGCTTAACCCTTGTAAACACTAAACCAAGCCTTCAAACCTTCTTGGTATGCCTTAGATATGTTTCTAAAACACTTGTATATGTTGTAAATAAATTTTGTATGGATTATTTTGGGGGTTTGTGTTGAGCCTGGTTAAGGAAAGGAGAGAAAGAAAGATTTTGGTAGTTTTTCACCAAGGAAATGAAGTGTGTGTGTTCTCTTCTAGTATAAGCCTTATATACATCTTTGACTAGTCATTTACCACTTGTAAAAGTCTTAAGACATGTTGAGGGTTTTAAGGAAGTCTTGGTCAAGATAGCTTAGTCATGGTCTTAGTTATTATGAGTTATAAGTTGTACAAGTCTTGAATAAGTGTTTGTGTGCTCTTGGTTCCCTAATATGGGAGTCATCCCATGAAATTTAGGTGGGGAGGGGGAAGTATTAGTTGGTTTTTGATCTTTTATAAAAGATATTTTGCATACTTGAAGGTATAAGTTGGTATAGGTAAATTATAATGTGTATACTTGTAACATTTAGTGTTTACTTGGTTTTCATTATGTATAATTCCGCTACCATGAGTAACATAGGTGAATTTTTATAAAACTTTAAGTATTGGATATAATTATGGGTATTTTTTGAAGAGTAGAAAAGTTTTGGTGGTTTTGGGAATGCCTAAATGTATTTTATCGCGAAACTTAAACACTTTACGTAACCAATAAAAATAAAATGTGCAAAGTTTAATAATTATCCTCTAAATAATTATCTAACACTTGCTTAACGTAAACTTTTATTTGTTTGGTGCTCGTTTAAGTTGAATGTTGATTTTTAGTTTATGCGATTTAGCTAAACGTTTAAATTTAAAAGCAAACGCGTACGAGACTAAAAATAAATAGTGGATTAAATGACGTCGTAAAATGACCTGAAAATACGGATTGTTATAGTCTCCTCCTGTTAAAAGAATTTGGTCCCAAAAATCAAAAGAGGTGTGGGTATTTTTTTATTTTATTTTTATTTTTTTATATACGTGAACAATAACCCCAACGACTATGAACAATAACACCAACGGTTACTTCCTCCTTTTAGATACCAAATTTGTATCCTCCATTTCTCCATACAACACTTAATCTTTCACTTAAATTCTCTCTTATCCAATCCTCAAAAATATTGCATATCATTACACTCTTGGTGATGGCAAGCGCGATAGCACTCGGCATTTATCATGCCAATGTTCCATAAGAAGAAGATTTTCAGTATCTGGCCTTTATTCTCTCGATTCTCGCGCCGATCATCGTCCTCGCTATTGGCGTAGATCTAATTTGGAAGAAATAGATATCATTGCCAGGGGAGGGTTGTCATAAAACTTGTATTTCCTTTATGTTCTTATGTAATCTTATTTCTAAGATAATAAACGGATGTTGTGGCAACAAATCTTTTTGTTATTATTATTTTTTTGTCTTTTGAATATTTCGTTACCATGCTTAGTAACTCGTTTGCATTCCCCTTCTAAATTGCTTTACTTGAGCGTTCAAGATTAGTGACGTTGGTTTAATATTTATTGTTGCGACCAAGGCTCGGCTTCTAGTGGGCTTATTCGTTCCTTTCTGCTTAGCGCGTCATTTATAACATTTCTCTTAGGGTGATAACGAATTTATATCCATGGTGGTGTCGTAACTACTAAGTTTTATGGTATTACATAGACGTTGAAAATGGTGTATTGGTGTATTCCTTAATGGCGAGTAAACTTGTTAGTGGATCATCCTAGGGTGACTAAGGATGCGTCTTGACTTTTGGACATAGGATTTTGTATAAAATGATGTCAACTTTATATAGTACGGGGGTGTAAGAGTTTACTTAGTTATTATGATTATTAGTTTGGTTCCTCGTGATAAATACATTTTATCAATACGCACACGAAACTTGATATAAATAGAAAATTGTTTCTTGACGAGAAATTTTAAGGTGACTACTCTCAACATGGGCATGGTTCTTCTTGAATTATACATAGGTAATCAAGCTATGTATATTTGAGGGCTAACAATGCGATGCTCATTTTCGCTAAAATTATGTTATAATTTCATAATAATTGTGAGAGTGATTTGTATAAAAATTTATAGAGAGTTAAAATAGAATTGATGCTTTCATAATACGTTAATTTAATAGATACTTGAAATCATTCAATACAACAGAAATTTAAGAGAAATACCACAAGAACTCCAAAGGAGGTAAAGTCTAAGATAGTTCCAACTTAGGGTTCAATAGGCAAAGCGAGATAACTTTCTCTTTTAAGCTTAGATCTCATCTTCAATGTTGTTAGGGTCTTGATCAGTTTCTCCTCCTCTTAAGGCATATACCATTCCACGTGCTTCAGTTCCTTCAGCTTGGTTTTCATAGTCAAACACAAATACAAAAAAGAAAAAAAAAAAAAATAAAAAAAAAAACGAAAATGAAAAAACGAAAAAAAGAACAGAAAAAAAAATAAAAAAAAAAAAGCGAAAAAAAAAAAAAAAAAAAAAAAAAAAAAAAAAAAAAAAAAAACTAAAGAATCAAAGTTTGGCTCATCCAAAGGCGCCAAGTCTTAATCAAAATGTTCTATAAAGTCTGTTCAGTCAGAGGAACCAGAGTTTGAGGTTGCGGATTCTGATATGCCACAAGATCAAGAGGAGAATCCGAGGAATGATGATGTAGAACCCAAGGGAAAGGTTGCATCTAAACGTGATTGGTTTACCAAACCTAAAAGACATAAAGAACCCACTGATCCTGATTGGAATAAAGGCAAGACTCCACAACAAGGACCTAATCAAAGCTGGTTAATGACCTTTGCATCTTTTGCTGATAAACAGTCAAAAACCTTTGATGAATTGATGAGCACTCCTATAGACTTCTCTGCATACATCATGAACGGCCTGAAGATCACCAATCTAACTCAAGAAACCCTATTAGTCTCTGCCCACATTCAAACTACTCAAAGGCACACGTAACCCATTTTGCTGAGTGGAATATGAGCGTTGAAGAATGTTACAAGCTTTATATCGTAGAATACTTTAATGGGAAAACCCAAAAGGTGGTGATTATCCATTTGATCTTACCAAACCCCTTCCTTTAGTCATGAATAGGAATCGTCAAATGGTACCTGTTGACTACTTCTTCAACAACGATCTCAAGTATCTACAAGGAAGAATTTCGACTATGACCTATACGACTTCCATAACAAAGACAAAGGCCGTACAATATAATCTTCCAGGCATTGAAGACATGGTTCGAAACATTTGGAGTCCTGTTAAAGTCACCTATGATAAACATGCACTTTGGGGTATTTCATATTAGATAGATCAATGTAAGACCTTCCATGGGTATGCACGAAGCTTGGAATCCACTCATGATGTGTACTCTACCAAACGTATTTTGGCAGTGACTCGGGTCGAGGTAATGAGAAAACATGGGTATGGGTACTTGAGAGAGATTGAAGTATAAAGAGCCGATAACGACCTTTACACATTCAAGGAAGGCGACTTCCCATGACTTTGTATCAACGACATTGAGGATTTGTTTCTACTTATTGTTTAGAACAGGCTCACCAATCTCTCGGGCGATGATGTTTATGACTTTGCTATAGCACTACGAATGTTTACCAGATGCATGGTTATTCAAAAGAGAGTCAAAGATCTTCAACTAGGAGTCAAACGTTACTATAAGAAGATCAACGTCACCAAGCCAGAAACTACAAGACCGGCCTCAGGAAAAAGGAACCATACACTCTATATCAAGACCCTCAAGGATTCATTTATGTTGACACCCAAGGGAGAAACAGGTTGATGCGCTCAGGTGAACTCTACCAGTTTAGCGATGGCACATTAACAAGGCTTCAAACTTCGCTGGATGACATCACTAAGAATATCCGAATAGAGTACCTGCTACAAAGAAGATGGGGTTCATTGGAAAAGAAAAAGAGCTAATTTCATGATCAAGGCTATTGACAAGCAGCTGAAGGAAAAGGAAGGATGATGAGGAGCCTATAAAAGTTTTATTGAGAAAGTCATATCCGTAAGTGTACCACCTGCTACTTCAACAAAATAATAATGACTTTGTCATATGATGATACTTCATCATAGAGGTTCATTTTGTAAATTTTATAAACTTGTGAATATGACAAATGATATTGATACAAACTTAAAAAATTGCAATGCATATAAGTGGTTTGAGTAGAATATCAAGAAATTTCTTAGTAAAATTTTATTTTCAAATTCACATACTCAAACACCATATAATATCCTTCATAATTTGAGGGGGATCATTAATATGTTCCAAATAAAGGCTTGTTAATAATTGTACATCTTTTTCCTCGAAACCATGAATATTTGAATCAATTGATATCCAAAATATCAAGAGATTTGACATTTATATTATTAAGAGGAGAGAAGATATGACATATTAAAACATAGATACTTATTCATGAAATATTTAATTGACTCAATTCAGCAAGAGATTCTCACACCATAGAAGCTAAAATGATACTTCTTTGAACGTATCGCGATGCACCTACTTTATAGGTGAGCAATAACAAATTGGCGTTTTTAAGGATGAGCGAATAATTACTCCACAAGGACCAACCATAGGTTTGTAATTACTTGGAGTTATAATGTGGTTAGGATTAGGTATTCATTCTTACGATCCAGCCAGAACCGGAAGGATCTACCTAGGGACATTCCACTAGTTAGTGTAAAAGTCTATAGGTATGATATAAAAAAGGAGTAAAGTGAGATTAAAGGAAAAGTGCCAACTGAGATGGAGCTAGTACTGGAACAAACCCAACAAGGTACTAGTTATGAAGTCTCGGTAAGCGCTGAAGGGGTTGAAGAATTAAAAAGAAAAGTTAAGATAAAGGGTGAAAAGAAAGAAGCCCTCCTTACACTTAGGCAGAAACCGAGTCAATATATTTCTAGAATCACAAAGATGATTGCTGACATTGAAGACTGACATCATGGACCCAGTGATGCAATGCACAACCCTCCCTAGCCACTCAGAATCTCTCAAAAGATTTTTGTTTCATTTCTCATGGAGATTACACGCATTTCTATCAACTTTCTCACTCCGAGTTAGTTGGTATTGAAAAAGTGGCAGTCTGCTCCAGCCTCCGATCACTAAAACCAAAGCGCACTATTGAGTCTAGAGTTAGAGATCATCCATAAATCTCATTAGGACACGTGTCAAAATTATGCTTGCTAATTCACACAATGTGAAAAAAAAGAAATATGTATAAAGAGTCCTACGCATTATCCTTGTAATTTTGCTAGAACATTCGAGTGATACTTAAGTATTCACAGTGAAGATGGAAATCCTGATTGAGCCAACATCAAACAAGCTCTTGGTAGGTGACTTGTGAGATCCTATTCGGATCGAACTTGTAATACTGGATATCGATTTGGTCCAGCTTATGAATTGACGAATGAATTTTGAAAAAGATAAAACTTTTAGTGTGTCATAAAAACCATTTGCATTTTGACACACCAATTGATTTTATAAATCGATTTTCAATCTTATGTCCATGGGAAGCCTCACAAGGGTATCTAGACATAGGAAAGCTGAACACGAATTGGCGGCTTAATCAGGAAGATAGTAACTTACCAATTCACTCTTACCGTGTTGTCTGCTTTGAGACGCTCCGGTAATAAGAATGGCTAGTGCAGCTGCGAAACCCTGTCAAGGAGATTCTTCGAAATTCTACCTGATCACATGTAGTATTTATACTGGTAACAGAGAACCGTGGTTATTTCAACCGTATTCGACGAAGTGACAAAGCCACTTCCGTCCATATATGTTGTTTATCACTAACCCATTTATGTAGATTTCCTAATGGCGGTAGCAGTTTCCCGATGACAAGTCAAAGCCAATACCACATGCTCATACTCAACCGACATATATAAAGACATAATGAAAGCTCAAGTACATGTTTCAAGACTTCCGCTACTCTAATACCGTACATCTTTCTTAAAGCGATGAAGTATTAAGTTGATACCCTAAGTCCTCCATAAAGACACATGGAAAGCCCATGACTAAGCCCATGGCTGGTTAGAGCTTGATGTATTTATACCCTCTACACACATGGAGAGGGTGTTGGTTGTTTATTTTCTCACACACTTAATCTAATTGTTCTTTCTTTGTTTCTCTCTCTAAGTGTTCATCCAACTACCTCTTTTTCTCTCAAAAACACTAAACGAATCCATCATCTATATTTGTTAAGATATTCTACACACGGATCTGTGTAGCAAGGCCATACACGTATCTCTCAATCTTCCTACTTTCTAGAGTAACTAAATGGGGAACTAATCTGGCCAACTCCTAGAATCTGTCAGTATAAGCCGCATGGCCAGACCTGACTATAACATGATTTCACAGCTTAGTTTCCAACTTTTGCATCTCATGACTAGGACAAAACTCTTCTATCATCATAAACTTAAAGTTATTCCATGACATACTAACAGCAACTTCCTGGCTTAGCGTACGGATCTAAGAGTTCCACCACGTTAAAGCCTTACCCACAAATGAACCAGCAGTGTATTTCACTTTTTGGTCAAGCCCATACCGGCCCACCATGTAAGTATATAAACCCTCTTCACACATGGATAGGTGTTGGTTGAATGATTTTCTCTCATTCTTAGTTGTTTTTGGTGTAATTTCTCCCATCCACTCTCTCTCTCTAGCTTCACTCTTCTAAGTTTCTAAGTGTGTGTGAAATCAATATCCTTCAGCACGCCTGAGGCCTGAATGATTGAACGTTACATTAGAGGGTTGAGTCAGAACATCAAAGGAAATGTGACTTCATCAAAGCCGACGGACATTCATGAGACCATTACTATGGCGCAAAGCCTGATGGATCAAGTGGTACAAGATCTGGGTGAGAATACTACTGATAACAGGAGGAAGTGGGAAGGAAATAACAACAACAACAACTACAACTACAACCAGAACAAACGTCAAGAAGTGGCCAGGTTTTACACTGCTGGGAAAACTGACAAGGTTAAGTATGCTGGAAACCTACCCTACTGCAACAAGTGTAACCGTCATCACAATGGACCTTGCCTAACCAATTGCAATAACTGTGGGAGGGTAGGCCATATGGCCAGAGACTGTAGAACCCCTGCCCGAGGCAGCAATGGCAAACCGAAAACAACCATAGAACACATCTACCCTGTTATGGTTTGGACAAAGAGGGCATTACCTGAATGAATGTCCAAGAGAAGGAAACCAAGGCCAAGGAAACCAGATCTGAGGCACCTAATCGTGGCAACAGAACCAGAACTAGAACCAGAAACCAAAACGCAAAACAAGGAAACCGAAATGGAGGAAACAATGGCCAGGGAAACCAGAATGGTAAACAGAGCTCATCTATAGAATGGATGTTGTTAGAGGAGATGCAGCTGTCCAGGACAACAATGTTGCCACGGGTACGTTCCTCATCAATGATCATTTGCATCTGTCTTGTTTGATTCGTGCTGATAGATTTTGCTCGACCACATTTAGTAAATACCTTAATTGAATCACTACTCTATAAACTGTGTACGATGTTGAATATAGCCTAACAAGAAAGTTTGTATCACCTATACCATCTTACGAGGGTGTACCTAAATTTGCAAACCATCCCCTTCAACATTGGTCTAATACCCATAGAACTTGGAAGCTTAGACGTCATAATTGGAATGGATTGGTTGTCAGAATACCATGCAGTGATCGCATGTCATGAGACACAAGTTCGTATTCCTTACAAGAACGAAGTGCTGGTAATACAAGGAGTTAGAAGCGGAGTTAGAGGCGAATCCAGAATGAGCATCATTTCATGTATCAAAACTCAGAAATACATAGATAAAGGATGTCCAGTGTTCTTGATTCAAGTAACGGAGAAGGGAACATAAGAGAAGCAACTCAAAGACTTACCTATCGTGAGAGATTCACGGAAGTCTTTCTTGAAGACTTGCATGGACTCCTACCCGCACGTCAAGTCAAATTTCAAATTGATTTGGTGCCTGGAGCTGCACCAGTTGCACGTGCGCCTTACAGATTAGCACCAGCTGTAACAACTGGGAATTTTCGGATTTTTAAATGACTATTTTACCCTTTGACTTTCAGTCTGCTTGACTTATAGGACTTTTAACTTTGTACGGTCACAAAAACGATTACCGCGTAGCCGGTAAATTCTTGAAAATTATTTAAATAATAAATCATATTTATTATTATTTATCTCTCATTACGAATTTAGTTTTCAAATTTATTTGAAAAGAAACGAGAAAATATATGTTATTTCTAAATTGATTTATCAAAAACGAGCAGCTAAATCACGTTTTCATTATTCGGACTCTAAAGCAATTTGATGTAAAACGACATTCTCGACAACTTTTCAGTTTTGACTGAGACCCGAAAACAGACAGAAAGTGACTGAAATACCCTTGCAAGATTTAGAATCGAGAAAATAATTAAATTATATTTAATTAGCACTTTTTATTAAATAAAAAATAATTGAAATAAATAGTCATCAATATATTCGAAAACTTTGTTGATAACGCGAATTTACGGGTTAGGACATTTTATGTTATTTTTACTTTCGGACAAGACATAACCGGGTTTCAAAATAAATAACAGATATTTTCATAGATATTAAAAAAATATTTATGAAATACTATCAAATGAATACTCATTTTTATTGGAAAAATTATTCCGAACGCAATGGCGTAAGTTTCATATTTTAAACCATCCGTTAAGTCGCTCAAACGGGTCCCGAACCGCTATTTTACAAAATAATACTCAAAAGTTACACTTTTGGTCCCTGTAAAAATATTTACACAATGAACCTCCATCTATTTGTGACTTGACACATTATTTTATTACTTTTTATATATTTATATATATATATAAAAGTTATACATAATTTTTTTTTCATTTTCATTTTTATAAAAACACACACACATCCACTCCATCTCTCTCCCCCTACTTCCGGCAGCCACCGCCGGATCCGGCCAACCTCCGGCCACCACCGCCGGAAAACTTTTCCGGCGAGTTTTCCGGCCAAGTCCAAAAATGCTTCTCATCACCCAATCTACCCGATCCATCGAACCACGCGCCGCCATGCGCCATCACCATCTCCACCACCTGCCACCGCCACCCGCTGTCACCACGACCACGTCACCACCACCCCCACTGCCACCATCATCACCTTGTCGTCACCACCATATGGTGCGTTTGGTTTTGAAAACTGCACCAGAGGGTGCGTTTGTTTTTCTTGCAAGCACCAAGGGTGCGTTGGGTTGAATGCACGACTCAAAAGGGGTGCGTGTGGTTGACCAGGAGGGTGCGTTGGGCTTAACGTCAACACCATCAGGGTGCGGTTGGTTCGACAATAGCACAAATGGTGCGTTTGATTTTCTAACCAACACCACTAGGGTGCGTTGGTTTCATTAGTCCCAAGAAAAGGGTGCGTTTTTGTTTAGCAGAAAAACCTCCCAAGGGTGCGTTTGGTTTGCACCAAAAAGGGTGCGTTCGATTTGGGTTTAACAACAAAGAGGATGCGTATGGTTTGTTTAATTCAAAATTGTGTTGGTGTGCTGCTAACACAAAGGGTGTTGTTTGATTGCAGCCCTCCCACGACCCACAAGGGTGCGTGGGGTGTCGGGTCAAACCACCAGCAAAAGGGTGCGTTTGGTATAATAGAAACAGCCAAGGGTGCGTTCGGTTTGATAATAAAATGGCACAAGGGTGCATTTGGCTGTATTAGCACCGAATGGTTGCGTTTGGTTTAGCAGATTAACAGCTAGGGGTGTTCATTTGGTTTTGTTATAGCGATTAGGGTGCGTTTGGTTGGCTGCGTGACAGCGATTAGGGTGCGTTTGGTTTAGTCTAAAACGAGTAGGGTGCGTTTGGTTGGGCTGTTAACAGCAATAAGGGGGTGTTTGGGTTGGCAAAAACCCATAAGGGTGTGTTTGGTTTAGCAGAATAACCATACAAGGGCGTTTGGCTTAGCAGTTTCACAACAAGGGTGCGTTTGGGATAACAGGAGAACCAATAAGGGTGCGTTTGGTTTAACATAAATCGAATAATAAATATATCGTAATATTTTATAAATCTAAAACCGGAGTAAATGGTGGTTTAAATTGGTTAAATAAATGTACTATTTAATAATTTGTCGAGTTAGATATAAATTGAAACGCGCGAGTAATTGCAACACGGATTGATTGAAAAAGGATTTAAGTTATATAGTTTTAAGATTGTATAATTTATAATTATACAATAACCAGATAAACGAACGAAAGTTATACTTTTACAACAACGCAACTAGTTTAGTTAAAAGTCGTAACGAAACACTAAATTATAAAATATTATTTTATAATTCCCACAGGAAGTAAAGTCATAACCTTTTTTAGAAAGCTTTGAAAAACATCGATTTATATATTACGAAAACCTTTATACTTACGTTACTTTTATGCAAGAACATTTTATTAATTTAATTGGTGATTTCTGAAAATGTGTCGAATTGTTTTGCTTCAGTTATTTTTCTCACGTTTCTTATATAATACTTGCAAAGTATTACATACCTCGATTATTTATTTGATTGTTTGCCTTGTGGTATAATTCACGATATGAATTATATACTTATTCAATTATATACATTGCGTTACTTTTGATTTATTTTATTTAACCAACCACCAAACTATTACAACTTGGAAATCTAAATCTTTATCAACGTGTCGCATTGATGTGACCATTCATCGGGAAACCCAAATACATTATCCTAGGCTAGTGGGACTTAGCCGTTAAGATTAGTTACAACTGCTTGATCGAGCCGCTTCGTCTTCCGTTCGTGTTGTGCATATTAGATGCCTATCTGTTCGAAACTTCTTCAATCTTCGATGTGAGTTCATAACCTCGCTTTTTCAATCTTTTTGAATGTTTAAAAACCGCGAGGGGGATACATGCTTTGTCACAAAACTCTTATACTTACTCGGTTATCTTATAACAACGTGATTGTTTTTAAAGGATATTGTGAGTTTATAGCCCCACGTTTTACTTGTTTACATATATTTTTGGGGTGAGAACATGCTTGTTTACAAATGCGTTTACGTGGTTAATTACAAATTGGTTCACATACTCATTTACATAGCTCGCTATGGGATATATTACTTGACTTCATTTTTGGTCACAAATATATGTACTTTACTTTTGAAATGATTACGGATTAGCTTAAGCG
Source organism: Tanacetum coccineum (assembly GCA_026074375.1). Classification (NCBI taxonomy): domain Eukaryota; kingdom Viridiplantae; phylum Streptophyta; class Magnoliopsida; order Asterales; family Asteraceae; genus Tanacetum; species Tanacetum coccineum. The sequence goes on along the minus strand of BQNB010112797.1, from coordinate 8,386 downwards.
GATTGAACTGATAACAATACAGTACTGCCCGGGTGTTCTTGGAGGGGACACCGGTAACGGGAGTACATATTCTTTAAATAAAGGCCCGGGTGTTCTTGGAGGGGACAACCTTTATGGGTAATATATATTAAGTCAACGTCACACTATCATGAACTGTAAAATCACTTGGAGGGTGAGCGCGAATGTTATGAAATAGATCTATTCGGGTGTGATCCCCGTTCGGGTGATTAGCTATCACTGGGCAAACGAACGTTATAACATGTTGTCTACGCGAATGTTATAAAATAGATCTATTCGGGATTGACAATCCCCGTTCGGGTGATTAGCTATCACTGGGCAAACGAACGTTATAACATGTCGGATTACGATTGGTTGGGCCTACAGGGCCCACAATACTTACATATGAACTCTTAATGTTATATTAGTGCATCGGTTTCATGAACTTAGAGTAATTGTAATCATTGTTTTATACTCACATGGATATTTACTGTGCCTTGAATAAAGTGGCAATACATATTTGGAACTAATTTGTGACATAAAATTATTCATTCATTCTTTATCAATTCATGGGATAAGATTGGTACTTTTGGTGACATTAATTGGTCAATCATACTTTATAAAATTCCTTGAGATAATATTGATATTTTTGGTGACCTAAAATGCTGTCGCGCAATCTTATAAATCTTTGGATTTACATGGAACAGTGGATGACACAGTGGACAAATACATTCATTTGAAACTTACATTCATATTTAAACTAACCTATGAATTCACCAAATTTATGTTGACCGTTTTAAGCATGTTTTTCTCAGGCGATATAGATACTTGGCTTACTTGAAGTGCGTTTGAGACTATACATTCAAGCTTTTCATTATGATGCAATTATGGGACAAATGTTGTATCAATTTCAAGGAAATCAACGAGATTACTTTTCAAACGACACATTTAGAGGTCGTTCTCTTGTATCTAGCGATGTGTATTATGAAGTTACGCCCTCGGACATACTTCCGATGCGATACATTTTTGCGGGTGTTACAGATTGGTATCAGAGCCCTGGTTATAGAGAACTAGGTTGCATATTTTACCCTAGACTATAACCGTTTTCATAAACATTGCATCACATCAAACATTTCAAAGTGCATACACACTACTTGCTTACGTCATAGGTACTGTTACCTTAACGCTACATGAACATATATGTAATATATATGCTTGCCTCTCTTTTTGGCGTATATCGTACGTTTACTTATATAAGGGTTATTTATATAAATACCACATTTTTTAAGACATTGTGAGTTATACAATGGTCTCATTTTACTCCTTAGACATTGTGAGTTGCACAATGGTCTCACTTCGTTCTCAGACATTGTAAGTTAAACAATGGTCTCAAAGAATATTTTTATTCATAACTGTATACAATATCGTATTACGCGGAGGCCGTCATAATTTTGTTTACATGGAATTATGTATGAATCTAAGTATTACAAGTCTTGTATGGGCGGGACTTGTAATATGAGGATTGATATGATAATTGCTATGTTAACAAAGCCCGTCACAGTTCTGTTTACATGGAATTATGTATAAATCTAAGTATTACAAGTCTTGTATGGGCGGGACTTGTAATAGGAGGATTTATATGATAATTGCTATGTTGACTCGTTCATAAAGACTTTTACCTTATTTACTCTAACCGAGTACTCATTAACTACTTGAACAAATGTGAATCCCTGTAGTTTTACTCCCCGTACTCGAAGAACGATTTTGAACACTCGTCACATACTCATTAGAGTCACATCACGTCATGTCAATCACTTGAAAGTTAGTGTGTACGCGTATAGCATCGGGAATTCATAAGTAGGTCGATTTATAATTATTATTTATTTTGAAGATTGGAACGCCTCTCATTTAAATAAATGAATTAGTAAATCCTGATCATAAGTTTATCAATTCATTATTTCCATAAATTGGGACGCTTCTTTATGCAAATAATGAATTATAAATGAGTGGGCTTAATGGTATCCGATATGACACGAGTATGAACCTGAACTCGATAACCACCAGAATCCGTTAAAAAGGTCTAGAAACACAATCGTGTCTTACCACTCAGCAGGATCTTAAGGCCTCATTTGGAACTATCGTATCTCATTCTTAAGTTATTACTTTTGCTGTTGCTAATCTTCGCGATCACGAACTGTTCGTGGAACTAACAGACTTGTTACACACTTGAACTAATGAAGTTGATGCATCCTCGAACTAACGACTGAGTAACATATTCCGTCGTCTATCGCATAAGCTCTTCCGCGAGCTCCTCCCATTTGATTGAACTTGATTCCGGGGATACTGTTTCTCGAAATGTCATCACTCTCTACATCCCATCACCAATTGTTATAGTTATTGACATTATGGTCGCTGCTGTTGGGTCCTGGAGCGGTCCCAGCTGGTACAACTTTAGCCAATAGGTAATGCAACCCCACCTTAAACGAGATAAACACCTATCGACGAAACAGATAGTCGGACTATTCATTTCGGACCACTAGTAGGAAGACTTAGGTCGCGATGCATCCTAGTACTGCCAAGTAAGTTGGGTACTTACATCCATAAGCCACGTTGATGTGAATCATCGAACATTACAGATAGTAGAAACGAGACTCCGTCCTCGGACATTTAGAAACTTATACAGACTACACCTGCTTATTGATGTTTTCTCTAATATGAGACTTTCTTTATAACGCGGTTATATCAGTCATAAGATCTGTAATGATATTTTTGAGATACCTATTTTGATGGATTAAATATCCTGGTCAAACTTAGCCAAAAATTTTGATATATGGGGAAGTATAACACCCAGTGTTTTCAAGTCATTGACGACGTCGATAAATCTACTATTTATTTTTAGCGTTGTACGCGTTTGCTTGTAATTTCATGAATTAAGTTTAAATCGCGTAAGTTAAAAATTAGCGTTCAATGTAAACGGGCATCAAACAATTAAATGTTTACATCAAGCAAGGGTTATATAATTATTTTGAGGATAATTATTAACTTTGTTCATTTTATTTTTATCGGATACGTAAAGTGTATACGTTTCGCGATAAATTGCGTTTAGGCACTCCCGGAACCACAAAAACTTTTCTACGCTTCAACAAATACCCACATTTATACCCAATACATAAAAATTACTCATCAACATCACAAATATCTTCTTATTGCCGAATTCTTGGCAAATGATACAAGAAATAAGAAAATTTCCAAGTTTGGTCAAATATACATCTCTTTCATTAATACCAAGCCCATGCCTTCTCATTAAACCACCATACCATGTCTAATTGACCAAAGACCCATCCCTAAGACCAATGACCATCCCTAAGACCTTAACATGTTCCCTTGACTTGTCCTACACCATATATGCATGTATCTTATAAGATATAGCTCACACATTGCCTAAACACTTACCAAAAATAACAAAATCTCTTCCTTTGGCACTCATAGAGCTCACGGCTCAAATCCATGCCCCAACCAAATCCATATAATTTTTTCTACAACCCATACACTCCTATACACATCTATTCTAAGATATTCTAAGGTGATCCCAAGCATTGGCTAAGCTTTTCCAAGTATTACTCAAGAAAAAGGAAGCTAGGGTTTTGTTAAGTAAACAAGGGTTTTTATTTGTGCAAGCTTTGTTTAGTGGCTAAACAAGGTTTTAAGCACTTGCTAATATCATCATCATCATACCTCATAAGGTTTACTTGAACTCTTTATGTTCTTATAATTTTCATTTTTATGCATATGATTATTCTATTTAGCTTAAATCACCATTTAGGATTATTAACATGTAAAAAGAAGTTTTTATTTGTTGTCATCATAATGTACACTTCTATATACCTTATGATGTTAATGACATCATGTTAAAATGGTCACACAAGTGATTTACACTCTTGGTAAAAACATGAAATGAATATGGGGTTGACATAGGTTTTTATAGTTTCATAATATGTTTCAAGATAAAGAAATACATAAGACATTTTTAATAATAATAATGGACTCAATATTCATGTTACTTGCACACTAAAAATAAAGTTTATATTGGAAGGAAATACACTTTTACACACATGGATAAGTAAAAATAAATAATATGACCAAACCTAGTGTATTATAAGTGATCTTTATAAAGATATGGTAAACTATGTAAGATAAAAGACTTGTAATATTTGGACAAAGGGACAATAAAAGGACTATGGACATATATACATGTAATATATATAATAAATATAAAATATAAGATTAGTGGTAAAAGTCATAAGATGAAAACAAGGAAACAAGACTTAATTTTGGACTTAACAAACTATCACAAACATTCTGTCCAAAATTCGAAATTTAACATATCCATTTTATATTTTTATAAGATAATACATTTCACGACGATTCCGAAAAGGTAAGAAACTTGTTAAACGGATTAATAACGAAAAAGTTACGTTAAAAACAAGTTATACGTTAATAAACGAAGTCGTAAATGAATTTTTATAAAAACATTTTTATAAAAGTTATAAACAGCAAGTGTTGATATTTTTAACAAATTATACATATTTTTGGGATTCCAAAATGATAAGAATCGTAATTTTTCAATTTATAACGAACGAGTTATGAATTTCGCGAGTTTACGACAATTAATACTTTTATAAAACTATTTTTATAAAAGTTACTATTCATGACAGAAAGTTATATTTTTGTAAACCTCATAAAATTATAGAACTTTCAAAAACGAGAACGTCCTCGAAAGAATCACTAAAAACGGAGCTATAACGAATAAAATACGACATTTACGGGTTTTACGACAACAAATACGAATTACATAGAAATCATGTCTGATGTGAACAGTAAAAGTTACTGTTCATCAGGGGACAAAATTTATGAAAATGTCAAATATCGATAACCCGTCTTAATACGAAAAGATGAGCATAAGAAACGCGAGAATCGGGTTTAAAACGTGAAAGTTATGGCGATTTTACCAAAAGTATGTTTATAAACATTTTAATTTTATAAACATGTTTTCACTTAAACATTTAGATGGTGATTAGCTATATAGACTTATGCATGGTAGGAGTACTTAATGTGATTAGTACTTATACGACCTTAATTTAATTAGGTTGCATTTGATCAAATCGCGTGGCGCGTTATTTGTGATATACTTGTCATTACTCACTCAAGGTGAGTTCATAGCCCCACGTTTTACATGCTTTTGTTTTATAAAGTTTTTGGGGTGAAAAACATGCAATGTTTTACAACTGGACACAAGTGGTTAAGTTTCACATTATGATTACATGTTGCCTAAGTAGCGATAACCCAATCTGAGCCCTAATGCATGAAATTGTCAATTACGAGCGCGAATGTTATAAATAGATCTATTGGGTTTGACAACCCCGTTCGGGTGATTAGCTATCACTAGGGAAACAAACGTATACCATGTCGAATATAGGATGTTGCGGGTTAGAACATCACCACGGGCAATGTAGGCCATTAATTTGGCATCCATACACGTCAAGCTTTAGTGTCATGAGCTTAGAGCAACGTAATTACATTTATATGATGTCTGCATCTGTTGCATTATCATACACTTGGGAGATCTTGTGGTCCTACAATATATGATTTATCAAACCTATGAATTCACCAACATTATTGTTGACGTTTTAAAGCAATGTTTTTCAGGGGATCAATAAGCACAAGGTGCGATGGATACATTGGTGGTTTTGAATTGGATGTCATGCATTAAAGATTTTGTCGCATTTCATTTTGTTATCTGTTATGGGCTGAAAATCTTTGTATTTTGATCAAGTGAACAAGTTAAGCTTTGGGCTTATGTAACAATTACTTTGTTAAATCCAATGTATCGTTTTCAAACGACTTTTTGGTCGTTCTATATATATCTTGTGTTATTGATCTGAGAAGTAACACGCCCCGGACCCTTATTCCGCTGCGACCCAATTTGGGGGTGTTACAGATTGGTATCAAGAGCCAAGGTTATAGAGAACCAGGTCAAATGTTTTTGCTGGACTATAACCGTTTTCAAAAGTTGTTTTTATAACAAGGGATTTACACGGGACATACATATGTGCATACATTCATGCATACACTACTTGTTGCATTAGTTGGTTGGACTAGATGCATTCATATTTGATATACATGTTATGATATAAATGTATATTGCTATAAGAGTCTTATATAATATACTCATATAAGCCATTTCTGCTGGTCACAGTAGTCATGTCAGCTGATTCTGCTGTTACCTATACTTCTGTTCACTCTGAGGCACGATCATGGAGTATCCCATCTGAGGATCCTTACGAGGAGGCTGCCAGACAGCTACTGGAGCAGGCACCACGTTCTCCAGAGTATGTACCTGATCCCATGGAGCTGGAGGATCATGTACCAGTATACATTCTGGAGCCTGAGCATCCTGAGGACTTAGTGCCAGCTGAGGATGAGGCACCTACACCTCTACTACCACCATCCTTTTTATCTCCACGTAGTCGACCCCTTAGTCCTAGAGCACTCGAGGTTGAGATGAGAGATATAGCATCAGCCTTCTATCATTCACTACACCCATCAGAGACCCCACCATTGTTACCTATACCTGCACCATCTACTAGCCGCAGAGCTGATATTCCCGAGGCTGACACACCGCCTCGGAAGAGACTACTACTCACTACTCCCAGACCTGGGTGTGAGGTTGGAGAGAGTTCTGCTGCTGCTGCTGCGAGACAGCCAGGACCCACTATGGCCCATAGAGTCGATCATAGTCATGTAGACACTATGGAGACCAGGTTTCGAGATATTGAGAGGAGGATGATGACCGCTTTAGAGATGGTCAACATGAGGGTCACTTACCAGGTAGATGTTTGCACTAGAGAGAGTTCAGAGTTTTGCACACGACATCACGATGCCCAGAAGGATCGTGCAGCTGTGAGAGCTGAGATTGAGGTATTGAGGAGAGAGAGACTTGCTTACGAGCAAGAGGGTATGGAGACTCGTCAGGCCTTGGCTAGGTCTGAGGCTCACTGCAGGGCATTAGAGGCACGAGTTACAGTATTAGAGACTGAGGCGCGTCGCCACGAGTGGCAGCGTCAGGCTGCAGATGATCTTGCTGTTCAGCATATCATGCGTACCCAGGCCTTGGAGGCTGGAGCACGCGTTGACACATTGGAGGACACTGGTAGCAGTTCCTAGACTTTGGTTATGATTGTATCTACTATGCAGTCTGTTAAGTTTTATGGGTTACTCCCAGCTAGCAGGCGGTATAGATCTTTTGTTTTGGTTAGCTATCCTGTTTAGATCTTTTATTTATGATTAGCTATTGATAAATGCTTAATTGTATATTAAATAACCTGGGATTTTGCCAAATAAAAGCCAATAAAATGCCAAAAGAATAGAAAAATGTGTGCTTTTGTGTCTATTGTGCAGGAAAGGATAAAAAGGACAAAAAGAAGAAAAACCAGTCAAAAACCGACAAGAAACGGAAGAGTCAAGAAAAAGAGTGAAGATAGTAAGCCAAATCAAAAGCCGGATCAGCCCGATACAGCAAGAAAGAACGCCAAAATAAAAGTCAAGGACCAACAATGACAAGTTTTCAACACTCAAGGGTTCTTATGGAAGTTTTGAGTCAAAGGGACTAAAGTTGCAAAATAAAGAAAGTGATTATAAAAGGAGAAAGTGGAAATAACAAACGCAAGGGCCGAATATGACAAAGTTGAAACTTCTTTTATACTAGAAAAAGGACGGGTGGAAGACAAGGACCATTTATGTCATTACTCCAAAGTTTTAAACAGAAAAACGCGTTTTAAAACCACCCTCTAACCGCTCTAACAAACTTTCCCGCCAAATCTTCCCACAACCCAATTTCGCGAATTTCCCAACCCCGCTCCTCTATATTACTCGAGCTTGTTCATAAACCTCCTCTACATCAAATCGACCACGTGTCAACATTTAATTGGATCAAACACCTCATTTTTCTCATCAAACGGCTACAAATAATTCGAAAGTGATCAAGGGCCAAGATTAATTGGAAGATTCGAGATTTCTACTCCTCTCTTCTTCAATCCTCTATAAATAGAAGCTTAGGGCTCATATTTTTCAGTTGTTGTTTTTGTTTTCAATTTTCAGCTTGTATTTTCTTTCAATTTTAAGCATTTACTTTCAAGTTTTTAGTAATCTTCTTTAAGCACTTGTACTCTCTTCCTCTAATCTTGTACTTCATCTAATTGAGTAATACAATTCAGTTTCCAATTCTAATTGTCCTTTGTTTTCAATTTTAAGCCAAATTCACTCATTAAGCTCTTAATAAGCTCATTTGAGCTTATTACTGTTCATAAGCTCAAATTCAGTCAAAGTTTGT
>BQNB010112796.1:0-22078 GCA_026074375.1 Tanacetum coccineum | reverse complement strand
ACCTGACCAACCGGGACACGAACCGAACATTTTGGTCCGGTCCTCGGTCTGGACTTTTGGAACCAGTTAATTTTTGGTCCGATCCAATTTAAAAATATGTGTATTTTTAACGCTGACATGGACTCGGAAGCTTAGTCAATTATTGGTTATGAAGTTCGGCCTCGAACTCGTTTAAAAAGGAGCTTTAAAATAAGACTTAAGCTCGTTTCAGCTTGGCTCATATCGAGTTTTTACTAAGCTAATCCCGATTAACTTATGAACGTCTTTCGCTCATTTACACAATTACACCTCCTAGTTATGAGCAAGTCACTATTGTATTTTTCTCAAAAATGCAAGTCACTATGTCGCTGGGATACCTTTCCCTGGCGACTTGTCGCTGGGAAATGGTCACTGGGGAACGCTCGCTAGGGATAAATTCCCAGCGACAAGGTGGGTCCCACGTATTTTTCAGTCAAGTAATTAGTGCCACCGTGGCACATATTCCCCGGCGACATGTCGCTGAGGAATGTCCTAGTTAAAATTAAGTAATTAAGACACTTAATTAAGCGATTAATTAATTGGGCACTATCCCCGGCGACAAGTCACTGGGGATAGTGTTCCTTATACTTTGACTTGTCAACGTACAAGAAATTTTTTTAAAGCTATCCCCTGCGACATGTCGCCAGGGAATATTAACGTATAAAAAAAAATTCAAGAGCTATCCCCGGCGACATGTCGCCGGGGAATACTCTGCATTTGTTAAAAACCTGCATTTTTTTAATACTATCCCCGGCGACATGTCGCCGGGAAATAGTCTGCATTTTTTTTAAATGCAGCCTGCACAGTAGGCGATTTCTAGATTTTTTCTGGATTTTTTCCGAAAATAATCTACCAAACATCAAACCTGTACCAAAACCTGTATAAACTCATCACAACTTGTACCAAAACATAATACAATATAACAGATCAATGCAATACAAATACATCACAACTTGTACCAAAACCAAAACATAATAAAGCTAAATCGTTTAAAATCCGAATAAGTCTATAAAACGTTGCTTCCTAGTCATAAACGAGGCTTACAAGTCAATATTCAACATGATAGGATAGAGAAACAAGTGTTTACACACATGTCGCCAAGATGAACATAAAGTAACAATGTAGCATACTAACCCATATATTACACAACTAACTATCGCCATCGCCATCCTCATCCTCGTCCTCCTGATCATCGGCACTCTCCTCGCCGTCCCCGCACCCGCCACTCCCGCTGGCACCACCAGCTTAAATCGTGAAAACATATCTGAGTACTTTGAGTCACTTTTGAAAAGACTCATCATGAAGTCCACCTTTTTGTGTTATGCGGGCATACTTGGGCCGGTTGTGGCCCGTGCTGGCAATACCCTACCAACACCGGGAATGTGCCCTCGCTGCTTACCCCTTCTAGCCAAGTGATTGATCTCATCATCAGTGTAGGTGCTCGTAGCCTCGAGCCTCCTCATCTCCTCCTATATATTGACAAAAACACAAGACAATTAATATATTAGTCGGGTTGCTACATTAATTCTCGATAATTCATTAAAGTGTGTTTTGAAACAAAACTTATGTATATACGTCGGTCCTCATCCTGAAGGAATTCCCCGTTAACAGTGTGTGCCACGAAGAAGGTGTCAATGAGCGACGTGTACTCTTGAGTGGCTGAGGTCTGCCTCTGTACATACAGGGGGGGTTTGGCGCGACGGGTACTCCATAAGTGCCTGAGCTCTGCCATTGTACCTACACACGCATATTAAATGAAAAACAATCTAAAAACAAACAATCACAACACACCAAGCATATAAATCAGATATATATGTATATTTGATGTAAATGTAATTATAATGTGTATTACCATCTCTTCTCGAAGGCGAGTAAGCGACGGGGATCCCTGTCGATTATGACCTGCTCTTTGCCGGTTTTGCCGATTTTGAGCACTCGGGCATTGTTCATGGGATCATCCAATACTGAAGATACTTATCCTACTATTCCCGCGTCATGTTCCTCTAGGTCGTGCGCGCCTGATCTTCTCACATTGTATGTCCCGGTCATGGGGTCTAAAACCTAATGCTGGGCTTGAAAGCAGCCTTGTTTGTTTTGTACGCTTTTTGACAAAGTGTATGGGATTGCCAGCGTTGATCTTTGTCCTAGTCGGGGGATTCAATGTGCGGCTCATGATCAAACTGGGTCTGCAATTTTTTTTCATTAAATTTTTTAACAACAAAAACGAAGACAGAGTTAGAGATATATTATATCTTATTTAAATTTGTTTATTTATTTATATGTATAAATAAATAACAAATTTAGTTAAATATACACATTTTATAAATGTACCACGATATGAAATAACATAAAAGGATAAAACTACCCCAATATCTGTAATGAGGCACCGCCGTCCGCTCCTCGGATCCTACAGCTAAGAAGGGTAGTCAAAGAGTTACACCCCTAATGACCTCACCTGTTGTAGCTAGACCATTGAGCGCATGGTCACCGAGAGCATATACGATTTGTTCAGTCATGCAGCTCAAACTTGGTCGGGACGGGCCTTTTGTATCCGTGATTTCCATTTAAGGAGGAGGTTGGGTCCTTGCCGCGGGTATTCAGCCTGCCGCTGCCCTGCGCCTCATATTGGGCTTTCGTGTTGCTTTGCCTGCCATATCAAGTGAGTGATAAAGTCATAAAAATTCAGCAAGCAAGTTCCAATTATGTATCAAAATTTTATGTTGTATTACAACTAATCCAGAAAATCGTTACCTCAGTTAGCAAATGCCAAAACCTGCAACCGCTGGGTACATAGTGTGGAGGTGGACGATCCTCACCGCCATCGTCACCGCCGTGGGACCGGGCAACATCTGCTGACATCTGTACAAGTACAATTAGCATAACATATAGAAATCATGGATCAATATTATATATAGCATGCACATATCCAAATATCATGTATATCTAAATATATATACACATGTAAACATAATCATATAAAAATTCATAAACAATATATTATAGCATGCACACATTCCAAATACTTCAAAAAAAAAATCCAAATAAATATACACATTTTATAACTATGCACATAACAAATTCTTCATTCATTCAAATTATATATGTGTTCTTTTTCAAGTTTACAACTCATGATCTATCTTCTTCTTGCCTAGAATAAACTTTGTCAACACCATCATCAACATCATTGATGATGTCTCATCATCAAAATCTGCTAAATCATGAGGAAGGGCGTCTTCATCATCAGTAATATCATCATCTTAGTCAACAACATCAATGATATCTGGCGATGTGTCAACCTCCGTTGATTGACCATCTATATGCAAGGTCGCATTATCCAAGTCATTTAAACTAGTAGAAAGTGGGAGATCAGATGAGTTGTCAAAATGTATAATATCAGGATCGTCCTCTACCATGATAACACCCCTGTCAGAAAACTTTTTTTGATTAACATGTTTGACGACCCTCTAGTAGGGTTTGGCCTTATCTTCAAGGTAGAAGACTTGTTTGACTTGTGTTACGAGAATGTATTGATCATCTTTAAATGCCTCAGCTCTTGTGTCGATTTGTGTCATGTTGTTTCTAAGGACAAGACGTTTGACTTTACGTCCTTGGTTGCGAGTGTCGAACCACTTAACTCGGAACAACACAACTTTGAACAACAAATACTTAAACTCAAGGATTTCTTGAAGCTGACCATAATAAATTTTCCGTCAGGGCCAGGTGAACAAATGCCGTTGTTTTGGGTTGTGCGACGTTCATCGCGGCTGTGCACGACATGCCTCACACCGTCGACTACGCAAGAGTTTATTGAGATTGGGTCCCATGTGGTCCATAAGCCCAAAGCAAATATCGCTGGTTGTGATATACCTCAGGTTCTTTGTCATTGTCTACGTGACGTTGACGAATCTATGAAGAAGATAGGATTAGATAGAGAACACAAAATATGATATTGTTATTTTTACAGTTAAGTACACAAAATAAGTTTAAGTTTACCTGCGACCCAAACCAGACGGGGAATTCTTCTTTCATGTCTTTGTTAGGAAATAAACTGAAAAACGTTCATGGTATTAGAATAAGTTGTCGAAATGATAAGTTAAGAAAAAGAAGTTTCAAAATAAAAAAACGCGTACCTCTTGAACTGGGACCGGTACGTGTCCGATCGCTGACTGTTGAAGTACATACCATTTCACTTTCTTTAACTCTTGGGCATCAAACCGAATAACCGACCGTAAACCAATTGATTTGCATACCGATCGAAACACCTAAAGCTGACACGTTGGGGGAGGGGGATCCACATTATGGTCGGGATGATTAAAATTCGTGGTAACATCCCAAAAATAATGAGAACTGAAAGTCAATGCTTCTTCTTTAACATAACCCTCTGCAATCGAACCTTCTGGCTTAGCTTTATTTCGTACGTAACCTTTTAGCTTTTTCATGTATCTTTCAAATGGAAACATCTACCGGGAGGGAATAGGCCCACCTTCAAGAGCCTCTAGAGGTAAATGGATAACCAGTGAATATAATGTCATCAGAGGCAGGAGGATTTATGAGCTATAGATCGCACAGATATCGACCACCTGATCTGAGCCTTTCACATGTCATCCTCCATCAAAGTTGAAGAGCAGATTTGCTTATACAAGGAACATAGATCGGATTATTGGTTTTGCTATATCTTATCGGGCATTGTAATTTTAAAGTCCGTAAGGAGTAAACGTTGCGTCATTATTGACGTCATGAGACTCAGCGCTATATTGGTATCATTATCGGTCACTTTGTGCTTGAAGCATGATCCGAACCCATCTGGTAGTTTAACTCCTTTGATGTACTGACAAAACTTTTTTCGGTTCTCTGGTGTGAAAGAATACGCAGCCTGAGGTTCAAGATTCCGTTTTTGGTTTCTGGTGAGCCACAAGCCACTTCGATGATGCCAACTTTGCTTGTCTTGTCTTGCCTGGGCGGTGTCTTTAGATTTTTCATTCATTAACAAAGTGTTCAAGATGGCCTCCAATTTTTTTTCGATATGCATGATGTCTAAATTGTGTCTTAGTGTAAGAAAAGACCAATACTCAAGCTCGTAAAAAATAGACCGTTTAGTCCAGTTAAGCTCGATAAGAACATTGCATTTTATCTTTACACCCCCATAACTCGGATGTTTACCCGTCAGACGCGTTGGCAATCTATCAAGCTGAGCCAGGATTTCATCCCGACCAAATTCTTTAGGAGGATCTCTGTTATCGGTTTGGCCATTGAATTCACGTGAACTCCTCCATTTATGGGGCTTCTTTAAGAATCTTTTATGGCCAACATAAGCTGTTTTGCTTAACACACGAACAGATGGAGTGTCTTTATTACATGTAGGGCATGCCTTGTAACCTTGCCCACTCCACCCAGACAAACTACTTCGAGCAGGAAAATCATTGATGGTCCATAAAACCATCGCTTTCATATGATCTTCTGGCTAAGCAAACGTCTTTTAGTCTCGACACCTTTCCCGGTCCCATTAAAACCTTTAGCGGTCCCAATTTTAAAGGGCCTCAAGTAAACATCAATGTCCTTGCCCGGGGATTTAGGGCCAGGAATTAACAACGTCAGCATAAAAGAACTCTCTTTCATACATAACCACGGAGGCAGATTGTATGTTGTCAATATCACCGGCCACATGCTGTAAGCCTGACTAAGGTTGCCGAACGGATTGAAACCATCAGCAGCCAACCCTAGTCGAACATTTCTTGGTTCTTTTGCAAAATCCGGATACTTGGTGTCAAAGTTCTTCCATGCTCTACCATCAACCGGGTGTTGCATCTTACCGGGCTCCGTACACTTTCTAGTAGCATGCCAAATCATTTCCTTTGCAGTGTGACTAGACTTGTACAAACGTTGTAGTCTAGGAATGATCAGAAAGTAACGCAACACCTTCTTAGGAACTTTCTTCCCCGGTGTGTTACTGTCTTTCCATCTACTCGTATTACACACCGGACAGAAATCCAAATCTTTGTTATCGTCTCCCCGAAATAAGCAGCAATCGTGTTCACAAGCATGTATCGACTCGTACCCTAACCCGATCATTTTAATGTTCTTTCTTTTTGCTTAGTATGACGGTGGGAGCTTGTATCCTTTACTGATGGGAAATACATTTTGGAAAAACTCTAACATTTCATTGAATATAGAATCAGTCAATTTACCTTTAACCTTAAAATAGGTAAACTTTGCCATAAAGTCTAATCGAGTCACATAGTCACAACCGGGGTACAGCTCCTCGTTGGCACTGGCATATAACTCTTCAAACTCGTTACGTGTAGCTTGAGTCGGTTCGTTACTTGTCCACAATTCTCTTGAGTTGGCTTATTGTGTTCATTATTGGAGGATATAAGCTAAAGATCATTAAGTAACGCTGTATGTCACTCATCTGGAGGTTGTCTTGTGTTTATCTTTTACTGGCGGTGGGGAGGGAGTTCTGGGTTTCACGTCGGTGGAACCTATGTTTTATAACCTAGGTCAAACCCATGTCTCATAATGTGGTCTGAAAGGTGTTTGATGGATACCCACAATATTGTTCGACAAGACTTGCATGGACATCTTATTTTCCCGGTACTATTTACTAATGGCTTGCAATGATCGAAGAATTTTTTCTATGCGATATAAAATGCTCGTTCATGACGCTCTAAAAGTGTCCAACTCTTATCATCAATTACCATAACTGCGTTTTATCGATACATTTAGTTATTATATGTAACTTACTTAAACACATTCAACCGAGGAATACGAGATGTTTTGTTCACCTAGTGCAACTATGGAAGGCAATCCTAACCCACTCTTTGAATGATTCGTCTCATATATGAATGTGTATAACCGATTTACTATTTGAGAAAATTTCGGCAGCATTTCCCCTCAACTCCCCAAATATGTGTTTAAAGACATATTTGTAGGAGTAAAGGAGAAACACTGTCAAAATCATCTTCAAATAGTAAACAAATTTACGCATTCATTCCTAAATGAGAGAACATATTCAAAAGCAATCCAAACAGGGCTCTTCTGAAAATTCATTTCTAAATTAAATTTAATTTGCAGACGAAGTTTTCTATAGGATGATTAAATTCAGACGGGGATTTTCCAAATTTAATCACTAAAATCCTAAAACATTCCTAAAGGGTTCAATAAAATAAATATCAAACGCATATCCATTTATATCATATAAAAACATACATTTAAATCAAATAAGCTGTTTTTAAACAGCTTTTTAAAATAAGCAGTACAGCTTATTTCAACTTATTTCCGCATATATGAGCTTATTGTATTAATAACCACCCCGAAGACATGTCAAACTATAAACATACATAATTTTAACGCAAATCACCTAATAACAACTATAAACTAACAAAATTTAAACAATAAACATTCCCCGGCGACATGTCCTCCGGGATACCAAAAGGAGAAATAAAAATTATAACATACATTCGGTGTATTCGGCTCGTTGTCGGTTCGGCTGTGGACTCGGCTCAGTTGTGGACTCGGCTCGGCCCGGCTGTGGACTCGGCTACCAACTGCCAAACAAAAAAGAATTAACACATTAACACCATATTATACCAAACCTTATCATAATTAAAAAAATTAAAACAAAAAATACAACCACTCGGACTCGGCTACTGTTACAAGAGGTCACCACCAACAATTATAGGGTTAGAAAAAGAAGTAGAAGAATTATCATTTAGAGGGTTTAGAAAGAAAATATGGTTTAGAGGAGGTGGAGGCGGTATTATGCTCGTGTGCTTGTGTGAGTGGGGGTGGTGAGTGGGGGTGGGTAGTGTGGTGAGTGGTGGTGGTGGTGGTGGGTTCTGTGGTGGTGGTGCCGGAGGTGGTGGTGGGTGAGAGGTGGTGGTGATGTTGTTAAAATCGCCAAGAGTTGTTTTTTTTATGTTTTACGTTTTGTGGTGCTGCTGTAAACTCGGATCTGCTTTTGGTATCAGATGTATCCCCGACGACATGTCGTCGGGGAAAACTACAACTTTGTCGTTTAGCGTAAAATGGCGCTATAACGAAAATATTGGAGGGCTTTTTGGCAAAAATAAAAAAGGTTTCCCCTGCAACATGTCGCCGGGGAAAGTTTTATTAAAAAATTATAACGTTTTATTAATATATCAAAACTATATTTTTTACTAAAAGTATATTATTTAAAATTTAAAAAATATATTATTTAAAATTATTTTTTATAAAATATATAATTATTATTTACAATTATTTTTTATAAAATATATAATCGGTTCGTTTCGGCTGGGTCGGTCCGGTTTCTCGGTTCGTTCCGGTCGGTTCGTATATAATTATTATTTTTTATAAAATATATAATTATTATTTACAATTATTTTTTATAAAATATATAATCGATTCGTTTCGGCTGGGTCGGTCCGGTTTCTCGGTTCGTTCCGGTCGGTTCGTATATAATTATATTTTAAATTAATTTGTTATCTAATTTATTTATTATTATTTACAATTATTTTTTATAAAATATATAATCGGTTCGTTTCGGCTGGGTCGGTCCGGTTTCTCGGTTCGTTCCGGTCGGTTCGTATATAATTATTATTTAAAATTATTTTTTATAAAATATATAATTATTATTTACAATTATTTTTTATAAAATATATAATCGGTTCGTTTCGGCTGGGTCGGTATGCTATCGTTACACATTAGATGTTCATCGGCTCAATTATAACGATGATAGTCATAACAAAGGTAGCAAAACTACTTAGAAATCACCCATAAGTAGCTAGAACATGATAAGTAAGTGTCTCAATCTCCGGTGAGTTATTTCCTTCTTGATCTTCCTCTTCGCGATGTGTTGGTTATACATTAGAGGTTCAACGGATGAGTCGATATGTTATGGTTATACATTAGAGGTTCAACGGATGAGTCGAT
Organism: Tanacetum coccineum; assembly: GCA_026074375.1. Lineage (NCBI taxonomy): Eukaryota > Viridiplantae > Streptophyta > Magnoliopsida > Asterales > Asteraceae > Tanacetum > Tanacetum coccineum. Next base: position 13,150 of record BQNB010112796.1, on the reverse strand, counting down.
GTGTTATGGTTATACATTAGAGGTTCAACGGATGAGTCGATGTGTTATGGTTGTACATTAGAGGTTCAACGGATGAGTCGATATGTTATGGTTATACATTAGAGGTTCAACGGATGAGTCGATATGTTATGGTTATACATTAGAGGTTCAACGGATGAGTCGATGTGTTATGGTTATACATTAGAGGTTCAACGGATGAGTCGATATGTTATGGTTATACATTAGAGGTTCAACGGATGAGTCGATATGTGTTGGTTATACATTAGAGGTTCAACGGATGAGTTGATATGTTATGGTTATACATTAGTGGTTCAACGGATGAGTTGATGTGTTATGGTTGTACATTAGAGGTTCGACGGATGAGTCGATATATTTTGGTTATACATTAGAGGTTCAACGGAAGAGTCGATATGTTATGGTTATACATTAGAGGTTCAACGGATGAGTCGATATGTTATGGTTATACATTAGATGTTCAACGGATGAGTCGATATGTGTTGGTTATACATTAGAGGTTCAACGGATGAGTCGATATGTTATGGTTATACATTAGACGTTCAACGGATGAGTCGATATGTTATGGTTGTACATTAGATGTTCAACGGATGAGTCGATATGTTATGGTTGTACATTAGAGGTTCAACGGATGAGTTGATATGGTATGGTTATACATTAGACGTTCATAGTCTCCTTGATCATTTATCCAAATCCATGGTCTATTCAAGTATTCAAGTACTCGTATGCATTCTAAATAGTTGTCTGCACAATTGATTGTGTTGTAAGATACAAGACATGTTACACAATTGAATATTTTTATATCTTCATATTGTGTAAATAGTTGTCTGCACAATGGAAAGGGTGGCTCATATTTAAAGGGTGGGTAAGTGGCTTTCAAAGTGGGGTGTATAGCAACTTGTATTCTTAGTGGAATGTTGTGTATATAAAGGTTATGAGTTGTATTCATATGCATAGAACTAAAATACAACAACCAATGTGGAACTTGAGAAGGATTATGGAGTTGCAAGCTTTGGCCCAGTCAACTACTTGGTCAGATGTTTTGAGTTTGTATTTCTGGAGGGCCAAGGAAGCTGACCTTAGGCTGGCACGCATGATCAATAATGTGAGTGCGAAGTTACGTGCTGCCATAGAAGAATATCAATTGTTTACTCAAGAACTTGAAGCTTCTCCTGGTTGAGTTGTGAATAAGGACAGGTCAATTGAGTACTTGCAAGAGCTAGTACAGAGAGACGAGGAGATGGTTCAAAGGTTACAGGCCCTGGAAAGGGAGGTAGAGGAGAGGGCTGATGAGAAGATGCTTTTCATTGAAAAGTTGAAGGGGAATGTGCCCTTTGAATAAAAATGTGTATGTCAACACATTAAGTGTATGTGTGTTTATCTACGTTTTTAAGGTGTGTTCATGTTTGCACCATGGGCATTTGTATTAAATGCATTGTAATAAATGGTTTATGTGAAGACTTATGTCTTGAATAAAAATGTGTATGTCAACACCATTGGCATTTATCTACATTTTAAGGTGTGTTCATTGACATGTCGAGATGTTATGGTTATACATTAGACGATATGTTATGATTATACATTTTTAAGGTGTGTTCATTAGACTTATGTCTTGAATAAAAACTGATGAGTCGATATGTTATGGTTATACATTAGACGTTCAACGGATGAGTCGATATGTTATGGTTATAAAAACTGATGAGTCGATATGTTATGGTTATACATTATACTTCCGCCAAAACTCCCGCCAAAAACTTCCGCCAAATACTCCCGCCAAAAACTCTTTTATTCCATAAAAGCAGATACTATCACAACCACAAACATATCACACACACTTACCATCACAACCACAAAAAAATGGTGAAGATGGTGCCACATGAAGCTTTTGCGTGTAGTTGTGCAGAAGGAGATGTAGTTCTCCGACAATCGTATAAACCTGAGAGTTACGGTAAACTATACTATGCATGTCCAAAATCAAAGATGAACCCCCCACCCCCCCCCCCCCCCCCCCCCCCCCCCCCAATCACATGTTTTTTATTTGTGTAATATATAAATATTCTGGTTAGTTGTTAAAAGAATTGATTTCTTTACTATTTAACAGCCTCCAAAACATTTTGGATGTGGATTTTTTTCTGGAAAGAGACCTGACTTCGTCAATTGACGAGTTCTCATGGAGCTCCATTTGCAGGACATTCAACACCTCCAAGCTATTCTTCAGGACCTTCAACGCCTCTAAGCTATTCTTCAGGACCTTCAACATGATCTTCTCCACATTGTAAGTCCAGGTCGTGGGGTCTATAACCCAATGATGGTCCTTGAAAGAAGTCTGGTTGGTATTGTACACTTTTTGCATGTGCTGCTGGATGCCGACATTGATCTCTGTCCATTCGGGGGATTCCATGTGCGGCCTCAGATCAAACTGGGATTCCATGTGCGGCCTCACGAAGTTCTTAATGAAATGGAAAAACTTGATTTGGAGTAATTTTTCATGTGCAATGTAATTCGTATGATTTCGCGTAGTTTGTCATTTGCAATGTAATTCGTATGTTTTTTTATTGTATGTGAAGACTTTGTTTAAACTTTTATGATATGAATGTGTTTATGTATAACGATATCACCTCGACATGCCAATGGTACAAACATGAACACACCTTAAAAACGTATCTATAATTTTTGTTAAAATATACGGAATATCGGACCGAAACGAACCTAAAAAGCATAGTTAAATTAAAAGTCAACAAAGTTAAATGCTATCCCAATTCCGTAATATTAAGCCCAAACCAAACCAGAAGCCCAATACACTTATCTCCAGCGACATGTCGCTGGGGAAACTTTGTTAACCAATTGACACTATTAACCAATATCGTTAATACGGTAAACAAAGTCAACGTGGTATCCCCAGCGACATGTCGCTGGGGAAACATGTGTCCACGTTACCACTAACGTTATTAACACTAATTATTTTTTTTAAATTAACAAGTAAATCCCCGGCGACATGTCGCCGGGGAAAAGTAAGCGGGAAAAATTCCTGCTACGTTTTACGTTGAAATATTTGGTCAAAATTTAACGACATTTTCCCCGGCGACATGTCGCCGCGGAAAACCTCCGAATTCTTTGACTAAAAAGTCTACGAGAATTTGTGCCACGTAGGATCCATTTTAGTCGTTTAGCGCCTATTCCCCGACGACAAATGTCGCCGGGGAAAATACCGTCACCTGTTCTCCTTTTTGTTGTAGTGCATGACGACTTTGACGACCAAGATTTCCTCTAGACGTGCGTACTACTAGAGAACATACGATATATGTGTTTATGTTTTGTGTTTCTTCGTACTAGGGTTTATGATTTACGTTCTTGTGTCTCATTAGAAAATCTTATTATGCTATTACCGTGCTTGATACTTTGATAGAATGAATGTATAATATTACCTTTTCTTTGTGGCTGATATACGTTAATTAGTTTGTTAGATTTGAGAACTCATCTGAGTGAGCACATCCATCGTTTACAGTTGCCGTTTATGCATTTGTACGTCGTTTTTCCCTATAACAATTTCAGTTTTTTGCTTGTAAAAATGTAATGTTTTTCATTAATCTAGTTTAGGGGGGCCTTTTTATATGCGTAAGCGTATGCAAGTATTCTCCATCTAACGTATCCTATTTAACTTCTGCTTATATGCATAAACGTACTGCTAAACCTTATATACCGACTATCCTCTCTCGACTGGTTTGTGGTTAAGCATCTTTATCTCGTTCAAGCATACATATATGTTTTACGTGTAAGTGAGGCTGGTATAAGACTTTGGCGTAATATTGGGAGTTTTTTTTTTTTTTACCATAACCTTAATGTGTTCAACAAAATCCATAGATAACGCTTTTTCTTGACAAGAGTAGCATGTAAGCACAATGAGGTGTGAAGTACAATTATTCCATTATCTAATTTGCTGTTGGACATTTAAAACATTTACCTATGTCTTCCTTAAATCCGTGGTTTCTACCTTTTTTTATGTTCACCACAAAATCAATTCGACATAGGAACGGCTTTTCTTAGACATATGTAGTCCTTTTAGTATGCCCTTTGCTAACAGGTGAAATTATCCTAATTGTTTTACTAATTGAAAATAGAGCAAATCGCATAAAAAGATCATAATCTTAGGTCCAATTTCAATTAAAAGTACCAGTATCTTTTTTCAAACTTCTCAATTTAAGGTATCGATTTTTTTTTCTTGTTGCAATGTTGAACAATTAGTAGGTTTGCAGGTTAGAGAGCAGGTTGAAATTCCAAACACCCCATTATCTCTTATTACACCAAATTCCGTTCACAATACATCATTCGTTTGAATTAAAATATGAAATTCACACAAAAAGTTAATCTAAACACGAACTAATTTTAGAAAATAAAACAAAAATTTTAAGCAACCGAAAATATTCTATCTAATATAATGACTAAAACAGCCTTTAAATTGAAATAAATTACCAAACGAATTTCAAAAATTCAAGAAATTTTTACTCAACTAAAAACGCTATTAAAGAGCTACTAAAAAATTATAAAAAATATGTTTTTGAGTTTTTTACAATTTTTCAATTAATTTAAAACAAAACAGTTTGATAAAAAGAAAAGGACATCATCAGTTTTTGAATTTATAAATTACTAGTAAATTGTGACTAATAAACTTGAAAAAATTATGACAAAAAGAAAACACTTGTTAATATATTATGTAAAAAGGACGAATTGTTGTGAAGGTTTTTAATATACTTTGACTAAATAAAAACATAAAACTGATTTTTTTTAAATAGTAAAACGTGACTAAAAATCTTGAAAACATTATGAAAAAAAGAAAATACTTTTTCCAATCTTATATAAAAAGGATGAATTTTTATGAAGGTTTTTGATATATTTAAACTAAATAAAAACACAAAACTTTTATTAAAAAAAAAGGTGACCTGTTACCTAACTAGTAGGTGAAAATATCTTTAAATTGCACAGTATAATAAATTAAGTACCTTAATGAGTATCTTTTTATATGATTTGCTATTCAAATATAAAGGATCGAGTCCATTCGGTTAGATGACATACAAAGATTGCTTTTTAAATGGGCCTTAGCCCTTTAAATAATTCACTGTACGTCATATTAAACAGGGGTGTTTGTCACTTTATTCGATTCGGTTAAAAAAAATTAACAAAGACCGTACCAAACCGAACCAATACCTATACAATACCATTGAACTACTTTTTGTTTAAACTAGTAGTCCGTAAATTACAAACTAGATGAGTTGTTAATCATATTTCTTATGTTGCATGATCAATAGTAGTACATCTGTACATGTTAATATTGCGTTTGAGTTAATCACTTTTCGGCATTTGCTGCAAGCAGGGGCGGCTCAACCTTCTCGGGGGCCTAAAGCGAGGTTTTAAAAAGGGGCCTTTTTATCAAAGTTATTTCCGAAAACTATTTTTTTTAAGGCAATATATTTCCGACTAAAACAAAACAATTACAAACAAAGGCGCCCACTATATTAACAAAATGCTTAAAAATAATGGACCCAAAAATTTTTGATTACAACTAGAAATAAATAAGTACTAAGACACACTAATATAGGGGTGTTGATCGGTTCGGTTATCGGGTTATTCGGTTTGTTCGGTTCGGTTAGTTCGGTTAAAAGTTTTTTTAAGGTCAACCCATATACTGACCCAAACCGAATTCAAATTCGGTTTTCGGTTCGGTCCGGTTGAATTCTAGTTCGGTTCGGTTCGATTCGGTTTTCGGGTTTATCCGAATTACACAATTTATTTGAAATATATATATATATATATATATATATATATATATATATATAAATAGGGGACCATCAATGCAAAACCCTATTATTTTGTACAAAACCAACAGAACCACTTGGACCTAAAGAAATTTGTAATTTATTAAGTTTTCTTAATTCCAAAGGGATAATAGTCAAAACACATTTAAAATTTTCGTTTTGAATTTTAAATTTAAAAAACGTTTATTTTTTTTTTTTTTAAATTTACCTTAATTTTGAAATTAATTTTTTTTAAAATTTACATTTAAATTATAACAATTGTTTTTTTTCTCAGAAATTAAAGTGCATATGCGTTTTTTTAATATTGTAAATTTACATATGTTTCTTGCGTAGAATTGTTTAGACATCAAACTTATTTTTTTTAAATGGTAAGTGCACTTATGTTTCTGGTTTACATTTTTTAATCATTGAAATTTATAACAAAAAACATAAACATATACATGTAAACTCTAAATTTATAACAAAGCAAAAACCTAAATACAATCCACAAATTTTGATATCAAATTAAATACAAATTAAATATACAATATGGGTGTCCCTAAAAAATTAAAACACAATGTGCACTCTTCAAGAACATAATGCACGACTTCGAAACAAATATGGCACGGCTACGAGAACATTTGTGCACCCAACTAAAAAGCTAATGCATCCCCATTAATTATCTTTTGAACATATATGCAGTACGGCTTTCGATCGAAACAAGAAAAAAAATGATTAATCATATTAGCAATACGATCCATCAACAAAAACATTAAAAAAACAAATGCCACTTATGTTAACATTCATGATAATCATAGTTTCTTCATCATTGGAGTAGTGAATAAACTATTATCTAAATGTATTAAGAAATGTTCTTAAGATCTTAACCATTAACAACAATAAAAATTAAACCACAACGGTCATAAGCTTAAACTCTATTTTACCACAAAAACGTAAAACAGCATTTGAGACAAAATCTTTAATTCTTTTAAAGGCATAAGTCTACTAAAAAGACAAAAAAAAACGAAAACTTCAAGTCTGTGCTAGAAAAATAAAAACACAAAATTGTCATTCGATATATAGGAACAACATCCTTCGTTATCCACGTATAAGCCACCAACTTATTTTATAGAAAATAATGTATTACGAAATCTCAAAGACCATCACAACATAATAAGCAAAAACTTATACGATTCATCCAAAAATAAAAATTATATCTTTCTTGTGAATATGTCAAATAATTATATGTTAGATCACTCTACAAACCCAAGGAATGTTACACTACGTACTGATTCATACTACACTAAGATGTATTCAAAAATAATTAAACGAAAAAAAAAGAAAAGAATACATAAAATCAAACCTCGATAACAATATATACACTGCATTTCGATGGAGATACAACACCAAAAACTTATATGAGTTCTTCGTAATCAGCACCACCTCTAAATAATGAAGCTATCAAGAAAGTATCAAGTAATTAAAAGCCTTTAATGAATCAGATTCATGCCCAGGAGACCCACGACATACAACAACAATGGATGTCAATTAAACAAATTCTTTAACATCTTCATCTTTGATGATCAAGACTCAATTAAAGGCAAAAACAATTAACATCATCGTTATACTTCTAAATAGCCAAAAAACTTGTCAATAAGCATATTCAATTTACAGAGAGAAAGAGAGAATTTTGGGAGCGGTTTGTTTAGATAGGGATAAATAGAATAGGTCAAAAATTGATTCACGATGAGCAAAAAGTTAGTTTAGATGGAATTTATTTAATGATTTAATGGTATTTACAAAATTACAATGATACCCTTTTTATTCTAGTCAGACACGTCATGTTTTTATTTAATTACAATATTAACACAATTAATTTTAGCCATTGATCTACTCATCTAACGGTCTAAAAAGAGTTCTGTAAGTTCTGTACAAAAAACTGGTTTTGTATTGAATATCCCACTATATATATATATATATATATATATATATATATATAATATTATAATATATATAATATACACAACAAAATAATTTTAGCCAAATTTATTGATCAAATTAGGATCCAAATTCATTGAATTCTTTATATATATATAGTATATATATTATACAAATAAAATTTAGCCAAATTTTAATTGACAAATTAGGATCAAATTTTAAGATCTTTATATAAATATATATATAGTATATATATAGTTATATATATATTATATATATATATATATATATATATATATATATATATATATATAAACTCGATTAACCCGAATTTCACTATTTTAAAAAAAAATTAATAATTACATAGGTTTTTAGTAAATAAAAAATTATTATTAAGATAAAAAGTGTTTTTTTTATATTATGATAACATTTTAATGGTATTTATACATATAAATATATAAAAAATATATATATTTATATGAATTCGGTTTTCGGTTCGGTTTTCCGTTCGCAGTGCCAAACCCATATCCAACCCGAGAACCGAATTAGTGATTCGGTTCGGTTCGGTTTTGACGAATTCGGTTCGGTTATTAGTTCGGTTCGGCTCGGTTTTGGGTTTCGGTTTTTTCGGTTTTTCTGCTCACCCCTACACAAATATGTTAATACACCACAATGCAATGTATCTCACAAATATGATGAAGCCCAAATTTGTCATCAACACTTGCTTGGCTCACTAATTGCACTTGGCCAGAACTATTATTACGGAAATTTGTATCAGCAGCTATTGTAGGATGATAGAAGTCAAAGCTTATCTAAGGGTATGTTTGGCACTAGTAGGAGTTGGAGCGGATCGCTAGAGCAGGTTGTTGGAGCCGGATGCTGGAGCATGTTGCTAGAGCTTATTTTTACATGCTAGTTTAACTAACATTCCATTTAGTAGATTATTCTTTTTACATGCTCCTTCAAGCTGTGTCAGCCAAACGAGACTTATTTTTAATGATAGCTTATTTTTCTAAATAAAATAAGCTCATGCAATGATAAGCTCTGATAAGTTCGCGCACCAAACATACCCTAAGACTAAGCATACCAGATATGTACACTAGTTCATACACTGGTTCATATGTCGCAATATAACAAACTACCACATTGGCTCTTCCCAAGCTCACACCTAACCCAAGATCAGTAAGATACCGAAACCAATCAGAAGCACAGTAAGGACTTGCATACATAGAGTTGCCCCAACTGCGCGAACACCTTGAGACTGCAGCTCCACTTCCCTTACACAACAGACTACACAGACCCATATGCCAAACGCCCTTAAGCAACAGAAAGTGCAGACCCAATGTCAAACAACCATAAAAAATCAGAAACATAAAATGCCCAGTCGACCAAATTATAAAATTGACTTCTCCAAAGTTTGTATGTGATATCTTTGATTAGTTTCTTGAAATCAATTAATACACGAGGAAATAAATCTAATCTTTTGATGACACTTTTGATCTTAGATAACTTTTAATTAACCTTAGTTTTGATATACTTCTTTCTTTTGAAGAAAGTGTTAATTAATTTAAATAATATTTTAAGAGACTTGTCGATAATTGGTTATATCACAAATTTGGATATCCGAAATTTGCAATGGCGATTTTATGTTAGACCCTTTCTTTTAGTTAAGTTTTTTCAATTCAAATATCCGAAATTTTGGATAAAAGTTTTATATTTACGAATACCCAAAATTCCGGATTAAGTAAAGTTTAAGTGACAAAAAATTTTGAGACCGGGTTTATTTTGAAAAATCAAGAATTTTTACTTTACATTACGTGATAAACATAACAAATGAAAAACTGATTGTTATTTATGCAAATATACTTTATTATTGTTCTTAAAGGTTACAATGATATTAGGAGGGCTAAAACATCGGTTTCTATGTCTACTCATAGTGAGAGACGGCTTCATCAGATAATGTGTGCATACCGCGATTATGAAAGGTCTCCAATTATCAAAACTAGTGGTGAATATTCGGCTGTTGTGTCTGTTTAAAATTGTTGGAGAAACGTTACTCGGTTTTAAATATTAGAAATGCATGTATGATTGTTAAGGCTTTGTGGATAGGCTATGACCCACCTTACCTCTCACTAAGCCCCGCCACTGAAAAAATTATAAGAAAACTAAGAAACATGCAAACCTAGGAGCGTCCATACGAAAACAAAGCTTTTGAAATTAATCCAAACAAGGTCTTCTATCCGTTTTTTCTAAAGATATGTAAATATATAAAGAAGGGCGGACCCACAAAACTAAGTCATTAAATGCACGTAATTTTTTTTACGAGTTTAAAGGGTTTTGAATAGGGGTGAGCGTGAGGCGGTCTCGGGCGGTTTTTGGCTAAAACCAAACCCCGAAATAAAAGTTTAGTTTGGTTTTTTGGTTTTTCGTTTTTCTGTTAGGTTTTTGGTTTTTTCATTGGAGGGCCATATTTTTTATTAGTTTGAAATCTCTTTCACAAATAGTTACCGCATAAATTTAGACAATTATTTAAAAGAAAAAGATTTTCAAAGAGGTAAATACGATTATGATGATATTCGAGTCGTTTCATGGCTTTTTGTAGACTAAAGTGAAAATGAAATGGGACATATTTGACAATAATTTTTTGTTGTTAATTTAAATAATAAGTTAAGAGACTTGTCGATAATTAGTTATATCACAAATTTGGATATCCGAAATTTGCAATGACGATTTTACGTTAGACCCTTTCTTTTAGTTAAGTTTTTTCAATTCAAATATCCGAGATTTTGGATAAAAGTTTTATATTTACGAATACTCAAAATTCAGGATTAAGTAAAGTTTAAGTGACACAGAATTTTGAGACCGGGTTTATTTTGAAAAAATCAAGAATTTTTACTTACATTAAGCGACAAACATAACAAATGAAAAACTGATTGTTATTTATGCAAATACACTTTATTTTAAAAATTGTTTTTGTACATTAACGAATAATTATTGGTTTGTTATCCTGTAGTGATTCAACTCATTTTGACATGATCCTCAGAGACGAAGAAGTTTGTGATTTTCATACCCTAAAAGAACTCAAACCGAAAGTATTTCTACTGGCTATACATCGACTAAACACAACGAACTCAAAACGACTAATTTGGTGAGTGGTGTTCTGGTAAAGCCTATTAGATTTAGTGTCTTGAATTCTTGTTTCCAAGAAATTTTTATAACCAAAGATAAGACACGAGTGACTAGAAAAGGACCAACTCTTGCAACTTTACTTCGTGACAAGAAAATATCGGTGGTGGATTATAATGTTGTAAACAGACGAGTGACAGAGGTGCCTTGAAGAAAATGGAGCTATTGTTACATGTGTAGATAACGGGAAAGCTACATTAGACAAGCTTAGATTATGCAACAAACATCCATCGAGTTAACATGAATCCCCGGGAACCCCCTAGGTCCGCCCCTGTATATATAAACCCTTGTAAAGTTTTTACCAAAGAACAACAGTAGATCACAACAAATAAAATTTTCTCACAAGAAACAAAACCAAAGTTTTTTTTGTGGGTGATGGAATTATGGCACCATTTCAATGCTATTTTTATTATACAAACTTTTTAAATTAATTATAGTATTAAAATCTATCTCTATCGAAATCTAACTGTCATATGGTCATATTTTTGTCATTTTCTCAGAACATGTGACAGTTAGATTTAGAATCTAGAGTTAATTGCTTAAATGGTCTTGTCGTTTGTCGGGTTTAATGGATTTAGTCCTTAGACTTTTTTTCATGTGGTAAAAATGAACTTCAAATCGAACACTCTTTATGTCGTGTGATAAAACCGTGAGATTTAGACAAAAATGACGGAGCATTTCTGGTATGGATTTTAGCATAAAGTTTTGTTAAATTCCTAAATCTGCTTTGGTTCATGTTGCTAAAGTTTGAATCTTTTCTATGTTTCAGGAATTCTTTATTAGACATATAGATGGAACACCAATTAGTTCAGAAGCCGAAAAGCAAAGGGTTACTCTTTACTTAAGAGGTGCAATAGTGGTCTAAACGCTACTTAGGCAACACGTAAACGGAGAAATTCTCACGTATAGTACTTGTGTCCAATTCTAAAAGCAAGCAATGTTTCTCACCCCATGTTATAAAACAATTATTCAAAACGAGTAAAAGTGGGGCTATGAACTCATCTCGAGTCGGTGAAATGAAAGAGTAAACGTCTAGGAATATGATCACACGAAAATGAACGACGATACACGGATGCAACCTAAGAGAATATAGGTATCGTCTTAGAATCGGAATGATGAAAAATGCGGATGATGCATCAAAGTTTACTTAAAATACTTTGTTAATAAAACGTTAGTGATCGTAATGTGGTTGTTGGTATATAGTAATATTAAATATATAAAACTATACATTTATATTTAAGTATTATATATATATATATATATATACTAGTTACAGAACCCGCCCAACGGGCGGATTTGTTTCGTGTGTTTTTTTTTGTAATTGTAAGTGTGGAATTTTTGGATTTTTAACATAACATTTGTTTAACATTTTGAGAGTATTTGTTGTTTTCTTGAGATTCTTATTTTAAAAACTGTTTAACGGGCGGGTTCGCTTCATAATAATATAGATAATCGCCTATGTAGTTTGCGATAATGTTTAACGTTATCGTCTCATTGTTATTTTGTAAAATTCCTTATGTCACTGGCCAAAGGTATCCAAGACATTTTAACAATGACCTCTGACATATGATGAGATTTCGGTTCATAAAACTTTTTTTAGACAATGTTTATCGTTGAGTTCTAATTGTTGCCGTGTTTTTGTAAACATAAAATCTTCATTCTTCTTTGTCAAACACTTAAGTATTACAAAGCTAGCCATATATTACAATAGTAATTATTATTGTAGTATAATTGTGTTGAGAACACTAATATGCAAACATTATGTAGATGTAATCCTACCATCGTGAGAAATCCAATCCGACTCTTTTTATTTTAATTTAATTAGATGACATGTAGTAAGACTCCAGTACAAGTATGATACAGTGCACGCACATCACTCATATAACATCAAAATGAGGACAATGGACATGGATCAAATCAATTGGAGACAGATTGTTCACTGATAAGAGAGTGATGCAAGCCAGAAGAAAATTGTAGACAGTGTTTCGTTAATTCAGCTATCAATGACTGACAACATCAATAAAGCTAACCAAACAAACCTTAACATAGAATATAAAACAAATCAAATGGCTTCTACCAAAGTTCTCACTCTTCGTCCTCACATTAAAAAAAATCTGAAAATTTTATATTCAAATTTACACAAAGATAGAGATTATTACTATCATTCGTATTTTATATTGGAATGATAGACAACAGTAAAAGCTTGACAATCGATATTATCA
>BQNB010112795.1:0-22078 GCA_026074375.1 Tanacetum coccineum | reverse complement strand
AAAGTAGAAATTTCTTTTCTAAAATTCATAACACGACTCAGTTTCTAAAACATTAATTTAATTTATGACAATACTTCACCGAGACACCGTCTTTGATATCCGCGTTCCGTCCCATCCAAGCCATCAACAACAACTAACCTAAGATACATGCTTAAAAACGTCAACAAAACGTTGAGTGAATTCATAGAGTTTACAAATAACAGTTAGAACGCATATTTGGTTCAACAAAATATATAACATTGCTCGTAAACCAAGTTATATAAATATTGATTTCCAACTAAATGAGCCCATGTACCGATACTTAACACATTCATTCCCGTAGGACGAAATTATGTCCGAGAAGTATGCCACTTCTCCTAATACTAACTACAAAATGTCCGTTTGACAGGGTGGTCACAACTGATTCAAACCCCGGACAGGGTTGTCAAACCCAATAGATCTATTTAATGCATTAGCGTTCACCCACAACAAGGCAACTAACGGTCACACAGTAAAAGGCATATACTCAATAGTGAATGGAATCATATTTAGCATCAAAACATATTGCGTTCTCATTTTCAAAACAAGCAAGTATCCCCCTCGCGGGTTTAAAAACATTTAAAACATTCAAAAGCGAGGCTATGAACTCACCTTGATCGAAGCCGAAGATCAAATAATCGAAACAATCCACGGGGAATCAACGAACACGATCACGACCTATAATTTATGTCGCTCGATTACTATACCGAAAAGTAGGGTCAACGATGCGTACATCGTATCAGCAAAATCATATATATATATATATATTAATTCATACATGTGATGAGAGATCTACTTGCGCGTCCAAAATCCTAACTCCACTTAATTAAGTTATAATCTTTCTTTTATTTATATTATACATCGCTTAATCGAAAACCTTCTATTTTAGGAAACTTTCTATTTTTGGAAAGTTACTATTTTCGGAAAGTTACCATTTTTAGTAAGTATCGTCTTCTAATTATATTTATAATAATATTTAGTTATCTCGTCGAACTATCGACGTTCAATTTGATTATTATTTACTCATACCGAGATTATGTCCAGTATATTACAAAAGTTTCTATTTTTAGAATATATATTCATACATGTGATGAGAGATCCGCTTGCGCGTCCAAAATCCTAACTCCACTTAATTAAGTTATAATCTTTCTTTTATTTATATTATACATCGCTTAATCGAAAACCTTCTATTTTAGAAAACTTTCTATTTTTGGAAAGTTACTATTTTTGAAAAGATACTATTTTCGGAAATTTACCATTTTTAGTAAGTATCATCTTCTAATTATATTTATAATAATATTTAGTTATCTCGTCGAACTATCGACGTTCAATTTGATTATTATTTACTCATACCGAGATTATGTCCCGTATATTACAAAAGTTTCTATTTTTAGAATATACTTTACTCGTATCAATCGTTAAGTTTAAAAATATCTCACTCGTAGAAATAATAGTGTTTAATTACTTTTAAGTCATCCAACAAGTTTAATATTAACTCGTTGACTTTCAAAAGTCAACGTTTGACTTTAATATGCTTTGACTTTTTACACATATTTATAACTAAATCTGACCCGCTCCAAACGACCAGTTATATCGCATTTTCATGACTTGGACTCAAAAGAGATTTTATGTAAAACGATATTCCGGACAACTTTTTAGTTTTAGCCGAGACCCGAAACTCGACGAAAAATGACCATAATGCCTCTGCAAGTTTCTGCAGGAACTGAGACATTTTTAATAAAAATGCAGATTTTGACCTTGGGTTTTGACCCGTTTTTACTCGATTTTAAAACTAGCGGGCCTCGCGAAAAAGTAAAATGTCATTCTGAGCAACTTTCGTACTTCGCCGGAAGGCCGAAGCAGACTCGAAAGTGCTCAAAACGGGCGTTAAAAATTCTGACAGCAACTAGTATACTACCATATCCGCAATAACAGACATATTCGTATATATCATACAAAGTCCGTCACACAATGTGTTATTTGTTTTAGGATATCATCCAAGGTCTAACAAAACACCTCTTACTTTCCGTAAACAATGGTCAACTCGATCAAGGCGTGGGACAACACGAACAGGGGCATTCAGTAGATCTCTAAGTACATCTACAGTTTTTGGTAGACTATTTCGGGGATTTTTCGAAATGTTCAATGCATTGGCTTAACAATTTCTTTAAATTGCTAAAAAATCATTACATACAATTTGAGAAGAACGATTTTAAGGAATTTAAACGGTCCCATACCAACTTTACGAGACTTTGGTTCAACATTAAGCTTACAGGAAAACCTATGAACTCACCAACTTGTAATGTTGACACTTGTTTAAATCATGTTTTTTTTCTCATGTGAATTTAGATCTTGGATTATTGATGATTTCATTGGAGTCAAACTGACAGAGATTTTATTCATGGGGATTTCACTATACATACAAGTGATCAAATCCCATTGTGTTAATTTCAAGCTTTTCATGGTGAATGCAGATTATGGACAAACAATTAGTATCAATTTCAAAGGAAACAACAGATGTACTTTTCAAACGACACATTTAAAGGGTCGATCTATTGTATCTAGCGTTGTGTGAATATGAAGTAACGCCCAGACACATTTTCCGCTGTCGAAACACGTTTTTTGTGGTGTTCATGATTGGTATCAGAGCACTTGTTAAGAGGGAACTGAGGTTGCATATGTTAACCCTAGTCTGATAAACAGTTTTCACAAGCATGCATCCAATCAAACATTCATAGTGCATACACAGAACACTACTTCTTACATGCTTTAGTTTCTTGGTACGTTAAGTGATTTAATGAATTAAATATATGTTAATTTATGTGGTAAATGAAGTTGAGTGATAGTGGAAGGTTTAGTTTATTTTAGAGTAATTATATGTATTATTGTAATGTTATTGGATAATGTGGGGCAAATATGGTATAATTTTTTAATAGGTAATTGGTGTTTATATTGGGGATATGTGTAGTGATTTGATATTTGTGGTTGAAAAATTGTAAGTATTTTATAAATATGTAATTGTATTGTTAAAATAGGGGATATATTTTATTATTGAAAGTATGTGTTGAAATTGGGTAATTGGAGTGAGATGTAATTGTTTGTTTTTTATTGGTAAATATATGTTTTTTTGTTTTAGATTAGTGGTGTATTAGAAGTATTTATAGGTGAAAGTATGGTTGTTTGTTTGATGGGTTGTTTGTATGTTTATTTGGTGGAAAGGAGTGTATTTGGAGGGGTAGGGTTTTTGGTAGGTTTGTTGTTGTTTTGTAGTGGTGTTATTTGAAAGGATTATGTTAGGGTTTATGGGTTATTGTTGGTTTATTGTTGGTAATGTATTTGGTGGGGAGGGTATTGGTTGTGGTGGTGTGTTTGTGTTTAGATTGTTGTAGAGAGGTTATGTGAGTATTGGTAAGTGGGTGTAGAGTTAAGTGGTAGATGGTTAGTTAGGGTTAAGTGGAGTGTTGTAAGGTGGGGGGGGGTTAGAAAAGATAAGTTGTAGTGTGGGTTTATATGGGTAAATTAGATTTTGTTATATTGATGAGGATGTATGAATAATAAGGTTGGGGTGGTGTTAGAGTTGATGTGTGGTTGGTGGTTTGGTGAATGTTGTTGTTTTAATAGTTTTGTTGTTTGGTGTTGGGTATAAGTATTATGGTTTGTTAGTTTTTGTTTTTAAAAGTGTAAGTTTTGTGTGTGATGAGTATGTATTTTGTTGAGTAGATAATTGTTTTTGGTTGGTTGTTGTTGGTGGGGGAGTTGGTTGAATTGTGTATTAGTGTTGGTTAGAGTTAAAGTTTAGAATAATATAAGGTTGAAGGGTTTTTGGGGGTGTTTGATATTGTGTGTAGGGAATAGTATGATTGTTGAAGGTTGGGGGAAGATAGGTGAGTAAGTGAGAATGGTAAGGTGAGTTGAAGAACGATCATGAACTGTTCGTGGAACTAACAGACTTGTTACACACTTGAACTAATGGAGTTGATTCATTCTCGAACTAACGACTGAGTACCATATTTCACCGTCTATCGCATCGCGAGCTCCTCCCATTTGATTGAACTTTATTCTAGGGACATCATTTCTTGAAATGTCCTCACCTCTCCGTACCCATCACCATTGTATAGTTTTTTTATTTTTTTTTATTTATGGTCGTTATGGTTGTTGTTATTGGGTCTTGGAGCGGTCCTAGCTTGTACAACTTTATCCAATAGGTAATGCAACCCCCTTAAACCCGATAAACACCTACCGACGAAACAGATAGTCGAACTATTTATTTCGGGCCACTAGTACAAAGACTTAGATCGCGATACATCCTGTAACTGACTAAGTAAGGTTGGATTACTTACATCATTAGCTCGTCCAGTTATAGTCTTCGAACATTTACATTGATATCAGAAACGAGACTCGCCCGTTTAAACATCTATAGCGCGATTTATATATTCTGGAACTTGTAGCGATATGTTCATGAAGATACCTATTCTGAGCACCGGTCAAGTGCGTTAAGGTGGTTGCGACGGTTGTTCATTAGTGGCATTGCTAATTTAAATCACAATAATACAATACTCCGTAGATTTCAGGCGAACACTAACACAGGGTAGAGATATAACGGCATTGAGTTCCAAAGACCTATAATGAAATTTTTGAAATAGCCCATTTTGACGGATTAAATAACCTAGTCAAACCAAGCCAAAATTTCTGTACATTGAAATGTGCGGCGAAACAACAAATTTGTCTGATAAAAAGTTTCAGGCGTTTTGTTAAAACGGTTAATACATCATAAATCTTTCTTGTTACACAACGTTAACACAAATTAATCTCAGGGGGACTAAGATTTCTTTAAGGTGTAGGAACTGAAACATCCGCAATTTTCGAAATTTAAATAAATAATATGGCCCTTTACTTTTTGTGTCTATTTGACTTTTTGACTTTTGGTAGTATATTGTCACATAAAATCAATTACCGTGCGTAACCGGAAACATTTTCAGAACATTATTTTAAAAAATAAATCATATTATGAATTACATATCCACTTAGCAAGATTAATTTTTACTTATTTGTGACTTGAAAACGAAAAAGATATATGTTATACCTATCTTACTTATCAAAAACACCACTAAATCACGTTTTGTCACAACATCGGACTCAAAAGCAAATTGGAAGTCAAACGACATTCCGGACAAGTTTTTAGTTTTGCCCAAGACCCGAAAACAAGCAGAAGATGACTAAAATATCATCGCAAGGTTTTGAAAACTGCACACAACGCGTACCGACAGGAAAATAATTAAATAATATTTAATTAACACTTTTTATTAAATAAAAATATTTAGTAAATTAGTTATCATTATATTCAGTAACGTTTGTTAAAGACGCAAATATTCGAGTAAAAGATCTTTTTACGGACAAAGTTTATCAGTAATATACAAATAAATAATAAACGTTTTAAATAAATTTTATAAAACGTTTATGAAAATTAGTCGAGTGAATACTCGTTTTTATGGGAAAAATTATTTGGAACGCAATGGCGCAAGTTTCGTGTTTTGAATCGTCCGTTAAGTGGTTCAAACGAGTCCCGAACCACTATTTTACAAAATGATACTCAAAAGTTACACCTTTAGTCCCTGTGGTAATATTTACAAAATTCACCCCATATTATTTAACACTTGTCACTTAATTTTAAAGTTTTATTATAAATAAATTTTTTATAAAACTTCACATTTCATTTTTAACAAAACACACACACATATATAAATGTCTCCCTCTCTCTCCCCATTTTCCGGCGAGTTCCACCGCCACCGCCGCTCCGGCCAACCGCCGCCGAAAAACTTTTCCGGCGAGTTTTCCGGCCGAGTTCCGAAACTCTCCCCGTCACCCAATCTATCTGATCCACCGAACCACGCGCCCTCTCCATCACCACCACCCATTCACCGCCACTGCCACCGCCACCCCGTTGTCCCCACGTCACCACCTCACCATCACCCACACCACCACGACCACGCCACCACCAAGGGTGCGTCTGGTTCGTCTTCATAAGCACCAAAGGGTGCGTTCGATGTGTTCATAAGCACCAAGGGTGTGTTTGGTTTCGTTAACAGCACCAAGGGTGCGTTGGTTCTGTTATACTACAAGAAAAGGGTGCGTTTGGCAGCCACAACCCACAAAGGGGTGCGTTTGATTTGGGTTTGTCATAAGAAAAGGGTGCGTTGGTTTTGTTCATAGCACCAAGGGTGCGTTTGGGGTTAGTAGAAATGCATAAGGGTGTGTTTGGGATAACGTATAGGGTGCGTTTGGTTTTGGTAAAAACAACAATAAGGGTGCGTTTGGCTGTTGTATATAGACAAGGATACGTTTGGTTTTGTTAAAGGCACCATGGGTGCGTTTGGTTTGGCTGTTAACACCCAAAAAGGGGTGTTTGGGTGAGCAGAAACACCTAAAGGGTGCATTTGGGTTAGCAGAAACACCCAAAAGGGGTGTTCGGGTGAGCAGAAACACCCAAAGGGTGCGTTTGGGATAGCAGGAAACCCAAACAGGGGTGTTTGGGATAGCATGGGTGTTTGGTTGGGCAGATTTGCAACATAGGGTGCGTTTGGTTTAGCAGAAAGACCAATAAGGGTTCGTTTGGTTTATGCAATTGACTAATAAATATAACACGAGATTTATAAATTATAAATCGGAACTAAAATGGTGGTTAATGGTTAAATAAATGTGATATTTATTACTTTGTTTAGTTTATATATAAATATATATAAGGGCAAATCGCATAAAAAGGTACCCATCTTAGGCTCAATGTCAATTAAAGGTACTCATCTTTTTTTTTCTCAATTTAAGGTATCGATCTTTGTTTTTGTTGCAACGTTAGGCAATTAACAGGTTTTTCGGTTATATTTCTAACGATCGTTATTTTATTATTGCATCGTTAGTCCTTTATATACTATATTTATTTTCTAGATCTGACCCGTCCAAAACGACCCTCTATATCACATTTTCACGACTCGGGTTCTAAAGAGATTTTATGCGAAACAACGTTTCGGACAACTTTTTAGTTTTAACCGAGACCTGAATCTCAACAGAAAATGACCAAAATGCCCTTACGGGATTCTGCTGGAACTTATTATATTTTTAATAAAACGCAGAAATTTGACTTTCGGTTTTGACCCGCTATCATGCGATTTTAAGACTAACAAACCTCGTGGCAAAGTAAAATGTCATTCCGAACAACTTTCATGTTTCGCCGGAAGGCTATAACGGACTCGACAGTACTCAAATCGGACGTTTTCAAATCTGCAAGCTTATTACTTTTTTATACACATATTTTTATACACGTTTTTCTACATGATTTTATCCACGGTTTTATACACACATTTTTATAGACACGTTTTATACACATATTTTTATACACATATTTTTATACACGTTTTATACACACATTTTTATACACACGTTTTTATACACGTTTTTCTACATGCTTTTATCCACGATTTTATACATACATTTTTATACACGTTTTTACAGACACATTTTTATGCATTTTTTTTAAAACGTGGATAAAAATGTGTGTAAAAACGTGTATAAAAATATGTGTATAAAAATGTGTGTATAAAACGTGTCTATAAAAATGTGTGTATAAAACCGTGGATAAAATCATGTAGAAAAACTTGTATAAAAATATGTGTATAAAAAAGTAATAAGCTTGCAGATTTGAAAACGTCCGATTTGAGTACTGTCGAGTCCGTTATAGCCTTCCGGCGAAACATGAAAGTTGTTCGGAATGACATTTTACTTTGCCACGAGGTTTGTTAGTCTTAAAATCGCATGATAGCGGGTCAAAACCGAAAGTCAAATTTCTGCGTTTTATTAAAAATATAATAAGTTCCAGCAGAATCCCGTAAGGGCATTTTGGTCATTTTCTGTTGAGATTCAGGTCTCGGTTAAAACTAAAAAGTTGTCCGAAACGTTGTTTCGCATAAAATCTCTTTAGAACCCGAGTCGTGAAAATGTGATATAGAGGGTCGTTTTGGACGGGTCAGATCTAGAAAATAAATATAGTATATAAAGGACTAACGATGCAATAATAAAATAACGATCGTTAGAAATATAACCGAAAGTTATTCATTTTGTTAAAAATTTGAATGTATACATGTTTGTGTGTACATTTATAGAGTTGACTAGGAACAGCAGTAAATTGGGATAAGTAAGTTAGTCATTTATGGCCTTTACCCTTCCCAAAACGACTAGTTAACTCTTATTGGATTTTAAGGCCCAACAAAGGTCCATTAAGGTCTTTAAATATCCAAAACACGTTTTAAGCCCAAAACCAAAGCCCATTAGTATTTATAAGCTAGTTCGATAATTAGAAAAATAACCCGGACCACATTAGCCAACAAATAAGCCACGGCTTATTTGTGCTTAATGGGTCGTGCGCCTAAAAGCTCCAAAAACTAGTCCATAAGCTTAAAAATAAGCTAAGATATATATTCGGCTAGCACCGTAAGCCATAAAAATAGTCCACGAGTATACGCCGTACCACGTAAATAATCATAATCACCTACCTTGTGATCCCAAAATAAGCCGAGAGCATATAAGCTCAAAATAAGCCATGAAAAGTCCACAAAATAAGCTATACAAGCTATTATATAAAATAAGCTATCTAGCAATATATGTTTTTCAACCATCACGACCACAATATCAAAACTATCAAATCTTTATCCTTGTTTCATTTTATTCGAACCCCAAACGCACCCTATATGCCCATTTATAAACTTTCCGCTTCTGATTTTAAACGATCGGGCCGTACAACTAACATCTATGCATCACTAGCAACCCAAAAGGACAAGTAAAATTTAAATTTAAAATATTTACAAAGACGGTTTGCAAAATAAATTTCGACGCGAACCGGACAACCCAAACGTTGTTTAAATGCTAACCCGTACACTAGAATCAACCCAAAATATCACGTTCTTGATCAAAGTTGGAAAATTTATGGTGTTTGGTTGTGGTTTTTGGTGGTGGACTAATACACACACACACACACACACTAGTGTGTATTTTTTTTGAAAATGAAAAATGAAGAATGAATGAGAACGTTTGATAAATGGGAATATATTTTTACAAATGGGGAACATCCTAGCTAAAAATTAGTATCCTTGTCTCCTAAGGGACTTGAACCCACGCATATACGGTAGCCACTTCTTTTATCACAGTCTTTACAGAATGTCCCTTCTTTTCAGGTTCGATTGTTTTCATATCGATGACGTTCTCACCAAACGATATCGTATGTGACAGGATGATTTTCCCCACTATCTCCCTAGATGGTGTCTTCACGGGGTAACAGACATTTTCTCAAGAATCACCTTCTGTTAGAAGATCTCTAAGACGTACTTGTACTTGTCCTATATCCCGGTCAAAAAAGTCCCATCATGCTTGATCGAACAGAAGAGGGTGTAATATTTGTGAATTGAAGCAATATTAAATTTCACGCAAGAATCCAATAAGGGACAAGTAGCACCTTTTGTTGCGGTTTTGGTTTTATATACCGGGGACTGTTCGTTCTCTCCAGCGAGCCACACAAGTACGTAAGGGTCCATGGTACCGAAGTGTTTAACGTCGGTGAGACCTTTTCCGGAGTGGATGACGATCTCTAACTTGCAAGATTCCATTGTTTTATGCTATTGTTTGATTGTTTGAAATGAAACACGAAGAGAAGGCTATTTATAATGGGTTTCAAATTTTATTACAAGTTGTTGTTGAATTATTACGGTTATCTATGGACTTAAAAACTTCAAGACCCAACCATATAGATTCATTAGATTATTCCTTTTCACAAAATTATACTGTAGAAAACTACGTAGACTTGGTCCTTAGACATTAAAGGTCAGCACCTGTGGAGTCCAGGACCACTATGTGTATAGGTTTAGTTGTCGGTTGGAATTAAAATGGATTTCAACTTACAAAATTTTAGTTTGGTTTATGAGCTAGGCTGGATGTCTCTTACGCCAACTTCATCTTCTAAGTCAAATCAAGTGTGATCCGGAAAACAGTCGGTGTTAGTACAAAATTCGTGCTGGACTTGGTAGTGTATCAAGTCTCTTTATCGGGTCAGGCCTTCAAGCGACTTGGATACCGGATCTTATACTAGAGCAAGAGAAGTGATGATTTTCTGCACAATTAAAAGTAAACCGTTAGTCTTACCGTGGGGACGGACCCCACGATTAGACTCCGGCGTGAGAGTAAGTATTCATGACAAAGTATTTGGTCAGATAGAATAAAATAATAGTGTACTTTTGGGATTACTGTGACTCCAATTTATAGGTGTACCTAATTACTAACTAAGTTTATTTCCTAGTTTTTAGGTTACTTTAGTAGTGGTCGGAGTGGGTCCCTTGTCGGGCAAGGTCCAACGTATAAGCGTAGTTTGCTGACAGCGAGTGTTCTTTCCGCGGTCATAATTGTCCGAGGAGGCCACGGTGCGGTTGAGTAAGATACTTCGCGTGCGTCTTTGAAATATCCGCAGCATGACCCTTTGTCAGTGCTAGCAGTCCAGCTATTTGTTGTATTGGGCCTGGGCCCATATACGTATATTATGAGCTAAGCCCAGTAAGCTTGGTGCTCATACTATACGTTATCAAGTCCCCCCAGTCTAGTTTGCTTACTGTACGTGGTACAATTATAGCGTGCGGTGAGCATTACTAGACTTAAGGTCCCGCTG
Organism: Tanacetum coccineum; assembly: GCA_026074375.1. Lineage (NCBI taxonomy): Eukaryota > Viridiplantae > Streptophyta > Magnoliopsida > Asterales > Asteraceae > Tanacetum > Tanacetum coccineum. The sequence goes on along the minus strand of BQNB010112795.1, from coordinate 11,364 downwards.
TCAAATTTTCATTTACTCCTTCTTTTACTCCGCGGTCTTTGTGCCGTTTTGGCAGTTTATCGTTGGTTACGTGGACTCTTCATGTCCTTTCATCTTCTGCATGATTTGACCGCCTGGGTCCCACATCCAGCTGTTATCATTATCTTTTTACTATGTTTTCGCGCCGTTGATTGGGAAGTGTCCTGGCACGTGTCGTCATCCTACCGTAACCAAACTTAAATATACCATGGGTATAAATAGTCGATTCGTGCTTTACTGTTTCCTTTTTTCATCTCTTTCACTCTTCCGCCATTGCTGATAAATTTTCAAGGTTTTTCTAGTTGCATAGTCCCTCTTGTTCTAGTCTTTCTTCTTGATTCAGGTTAATCTCTTTGCTTCTCCTTTATTATGGGCAGTATTACATCTATCAAATGTGTTCTTACACAAGAACACCTTGATGCTATTTGTTCTAAATATTTTGTTCCCGAGGAAGTCCATCCTCAATTGCCAAGCTCTGATGCTACTATGCATGAAAGACCAGCTGGTAAAGTTGGAATGTACACCCGATTCTTTGATTATGCCAACTATCGCATTCCTTTTTCTACCTTCTTTGTGTCTGTTCTCACCCATTTCCGCATTCCATTTACCCAATTATCCGTGTTTGGATCTGCCAAGGTTTCCCATTTTGAAATCTTGTGCCGTGTTTGTAATATTGAACCTGATGTCAGTTTGTTTCGTTATTTTTATACACATAATTACAAAAACGGATGGTTTGGGTTCACTAAGCGTCCCAATGTCCGTGCCTGCTATTCCAAGAATTTAGATTCCGTGAAAAATTGGAATGATCATTTTTTCTGGGTTGATGAGTTTGTGGTTCCTGCCAATGCTCGGTTTAATTGGTTTTCGGGTTCCAATATTGCAAAGGATCGAGCTCCTGCCCCTTCTGAATATAATGTGGAGCATGTTAATGCCCTTATTGCTCACGCCTCTCCGTTCCTTAGGTTCCCGGAGGAATTTCTTTGCTGGGTTGGCATAAGCCGTAATTACCTTCTGAATAAAGATAGTTATCCCCGCTTTGAGTATGAGGGCGGAGAGGGTGAGCTCTTCTTTCCGTATGCACCTTGATTATTGCTTGCGTTTTCCCTATACTTTTTCTTTATCTTTTTCCTGTTTTTTTTTTTTTGTAGTGATGGATTTGAATGCTTTCATTCGCACTGCTGATCCCCGTAAGGTAAGGATTGTTGAGAGACCCAGAGCTGAAGATGAGAGACCTATTGTTACTGTGGCAAAACACCGCACCGTGACTCTACTTCCGACCTCCGTGGTCCGTTCCTCCGGAGAGTTGTCGGCCAGTGTGGAGAGGGAATTTGTTGGAGATACAAGTGTGGGTGATGGTGGAGATCAGGGGTTTGATTCCGCCGTTGGCCAGGAAATTGCTGAGCCATCTGTGCCCGTTGCCGCATCTGCTGAAGCTACCGTTCCGAAGCCCCAGCGTTCGAAGAAGAAGAGGGTAATCTATGACAGTGAAGGACTGCCTGTTGCTCCCCATCCACCCAAAAGACTAAGGACCGATTATGGGACTGCTGGTGGTTCCGTTACCGGAGGTAAGTCTCTTAGTGCTTTAAACAGGTTGCTTCAGGATTCTCGCTTAACGGTAGAGCAGGGTGTTGCAGCTCTTCCTACCTTACCCTTTATTACTTCTTCCGTGACAGCTTCGCCTTTGGAGGAGGGTGGAGATCGTACTGACTCCGTGACTGGCCCCTCTGTGCTAAACCTTAGGTCTTCATGTAAGGTTCGTAGTCCTATCTATTCATCACATCTTCTCAGGCGCTAATTCTGCGGGTCCTTGAGGTTGAGTTCTCTTGTTCTCTTTAGTCTTTTCTTTTATTGTCTTCTTTTGTTGTCTCAGGTCTACTGCTCCTGATTATGATGAAGGGTTATTACTGTTGCTACCACGGTGGCTATTCCTGCTGACATTTGGCAAAGATAAGGAGTGCACCGCATCGTGTTTTTTGTTTCGTCAAGCTATCTGAGGAAGCGGATCGTCTCTTAGTTTTTTACAGAAATCGGGGTAGTGGTTTTGATGCCGGGGAGCATCCGTGCGGAGAGGAGATGTATGTGACGAGGTTCAGAGGAAATTTAGGTTCATGAGTGGACGGTGACAAGGGTTTTGAGATGAATGATCGAGCATTGTGTTTGCTAACATGATTGATCACTTCACCCTCCTGCCTTCTTTCAAGACTGTCCGCCGGGATGGAGGCATGAGAACTATTTAATGAGTTTAATGTGTCAACGCACGCACTTGAGTTTGAGCTCTGACGTGAGGACTGCAGTGGGACGTACCATATCTTGGAGAAGAGGAGGAAATGGAGAACCCTTGCGGAGGAGAAAAACACTTTGTTGGAGGCGAAAGACAAGGAGATTGAAGATTTGAAGTCTCAACTTCTTAGGGCAAGGGAGGAGTCCGCGGAAGTGACCCAACTCCGTGCTCAGGTATCTGGTCTCGAGGCCACCGAGAACTCTCTTCGAGGGGAAGTTGCTTCTGCTAAGGACCGCAACACTCTTCTTGAGCAAGAATGTGATTCTTTAAAGCTGTCGTGAGTGGACGGGCCTTGAGTCTGCTATTGTTGACAAAGATCATAAGCTTTCTGAATTAGGAGCGTCTTCTTCCTCCTTGAAGTCTCAGAACCAAAGTCTTGTTGACCGGGTATAGTTTTCCATCCTTAACTATTTTCTTCATAATTTTGTGTTTCCCTCTCTTCACACATACATACATGTATTTCTTAGGTGCATGAGCTGGAGGTTTCTTCCACGGACCTCCGTGAGAAGCTGGAGATGTATGAGGGGCTCTTGAAACGGTTAGAGGAATATCAAGATAAACTTATGGAACCCCTCAGGACTAGATTGGCCGAGATTGATACTGATTTCACCCGGTGTTGTATGCGCTTCCAAGAGAATTTCCATCCGCACCTCCTCAACGTTATTGCGGGGCGGAGATGGTTACTAACTCATGGGATGAAGCTTCTTATGGTTAAGTGCCTTAATTCGAATGAGTACATGGAGGCTCTTGGGCATGCTTTTGGTCGTGCTATAGAGAAAGGGATGCAGGAGGGCCTAGCCGCGGGGATTGAGCATGGGCAGGCTGGTAGATGTTTGACTGATCTTGAGGCTTATATTCCCTCTGCGGAGGATGATTTTAATTCTGCCATCCGCGAACTCCGTGACCTTAACTTTCCGCTTCTTCAAGAGCTTTCCACTAAGAAGGATGCCAGTACTTGGGATATTATGGATCTTCTCCGTTTGGATGACGCCGTGGCTGAGACCTTAGGTATGACCGATCTTCAACCCGATGCAAGTCAGTTAATGGTTCCTGTCCATCATAAGCAGGATAAAGTCATAATTGGGAGCCAAGCCTTGTCTGTTGCTTTGGATATATGCCGTGGGCGAGTGGAGAAAATGGAAAGAAATCTTATTGAACGTCTCCCCTTTTTGAAAGGTGTATTTGCGTCCATTGATGATCCTTTATCCGCTGAGGCTTTGATTGAACCGCCTGCTGAGGTTCCCGCTACTAACGTGTTATCTACTGTAGTCATTGTTCCTCATGCTGATCCTTCCGTTTCTGTTGAAGATTACGATAATCCGGATTCAGCGGATGTGGTTCCGGAGAACGCTATCCTAGGTTCGGAAAGTGAAGGAAAGATTGATGCCTCATCCGGAGATGGCCTTACGTTTTCCCAACTGGATGATGAAGCTAGGGATGCTGTTTTATGAGCGTATTTGTTTTTCCTCCCGCGGTCGCATGTGACCTTGCGGTTTCTCTTGTAATTAAAATATCCTGGCTATTTAGTTTGTCCTGTTATGGTGTATACCGCGGCCGTATGTGGCCTTTTTGTTGCGGTACTTTTCATGTAACCGACTTTACAACAATTTTTAGATATATCCGTTGTATATAAATGTTGTTGCTATCTTTTTATATCACGTGTGATACTTTTATTAGGATAGTCTTGTGAATATTTGTGGGTTATTCTCCCGGCGCCGGGCTTGCAATACCTCTTACGCGCCTGAGCTAATTTTGAGGTTGCTCGACCTTTATTATACGGGATAATATTTTTGTGGAGCATGGCTCCTTGCATGCATGTTTTAACAATTAATATAACTTTGCAAAGTAAAGATAATTTAAAATTTAAAACTTGTGAGGGTAGCTAATCCCCACTTTTTCATTGAAATTCAAAATATTACAAGATGCGAATAAATACAGATATTGCCCTTCGGAGCATCATGTGCCGGGCGAATTCTTACATTTCATGTATATAACATTTTTTGAGATTACAAATGTTCCATGTCCTCGGCATGTCATTTCCTTTGCGGTCTTTTAGTTTGTAAGCTCCCTTTCCAAGCGACTCTTTAACTTCATATGGTCCCTCCCACTTGGGGCCAAGTTTACCTCCGTCCTTGGCATGACTTGCTTCATTGCTGCGGTAGACCATTTCGCCCGGTTTGAAGCTCGTTCCGCGGACTCTTGAGTTGTAATATTTTTCCATCTTTTTCTTGCTTTTTGCTTCTTGTATTGCTGCTTGCTCCCTTTTTTCTTCTATGAGGTCCAAATTGATTCCCAGAGCTTCGTTGTTTTTAGCTTGATCTATCTCTGCGGTGCGAAGTGTTGGTGACCTATTAATGCCGGGATGATGCTTCCTGTGGTTATGTTAATGAGAAAGTGTTTCCGTTGCTAGATTGAACATTGTACGGTGAGCCCATAGGACATGCGGAAGTTCTTCTATCCAATCCCTGCTTCTTTCATCAAGCCTTGCCTTTATTCCTTCTCCTAGACTTCTATTTGCTCTTTCAACTAGACCATTTGCTTGCGGATGTTTCACGGAAGCGAAGCATTGGCGGATGCACAGTTTCTCACACCAATCTTTGAATGGATTGTCACGGAACTGCTTTCCATTGTCTGATATGATCTCCCCTGGTAGGCCAAATCTGCAGACAATGTTGTCCCATACGAACTTCTTCACTTGACTACCGGTGATGGTTGCGACGGCCTTTGCTTCAATCCATTTAGTGAAGTAATCGATAGCAACAATTAAGAATTTGACTTTACCTGGTCCTTCCGGGAAAGGTCCGGCTATGTCTATCCCCCACTTATAAAATGGCCATGGAGACGTGATGGGGGTCAAGTTCTGCTGCGTCCGTATAAGGGGTGACGGCCCGCGTGTATTTGTACAGGCTCCCCATCCACCTCCCCTCCATAACCCCACGATTCCTGCAACCTTCCCCTATTGCTTCGCTCGGCCCCCCCAGTCGCTATCCCCTCTCTTGTTATCCTTTGGAATACAGATCTAGAGGTCCGGAATGCATGACTACACGGACCTCATGTTTTTATCTTAAGGGAATAGTTCGCTTGAAGTGAGTCCGACGGCAACGAACCATGGTCCTAAAAGGATTCTTTAGTATTGGGTTCCTTTGATCATGGCAATTCTTGGCGGTTTCCGCGTACCGCTCTGGCCTTCTTTTTTTCCTCGGAAGGTTTTCTTTTTATCAGGTTACGCTGTTATGGGTGTCATCCATGTATTGCCTTCTTCTTCTACTATGTCGAGAATTTCCTCTTTATTATGGAATTTTCTTCAATTTCTTCCACGAGCACCTGTTTGATAAGATGCGCGAAGCTGTGGGACGCAGTATTGCTCAGGGCGTCCGCTTTCTTGTTTTCACTTCGCGGTATTTGTTTGATGGAAAATTCCTTGAAGCTCTTGGCCAATGTTTTTACTTTGTTTAAGTACTGGACCATGCCTGACTCTTTGGCGATATAAGAGCCGTTGACTTGATTGGCTAAGTCTGAGTCAAATTTGCATGCAAGTTCTTTATACCCATTTTTTCTGCGATCCAGAGACGGTATTTTGTGCTTCATATTCGGCTTTCATTGTTAGGGCCTCGAATCTCAACCTCATGGCATATGTAAATTCTGCCTTCGGATTTGTTAGTATCAGACTGACCCGGAGCCGTCTACGCGGAAGGGGCCGTCTGTGAAAAATTGTCCACGGCCTCGGAGCACCTCGGTTTATGCCATAAGTTCGTTCGGGACTCTTATTCCAGGTCGTTCCACATATAATCGCCAATATTTGGCCTTTTGATTGCGGTCTTGGTCTGTATTGGATGTCGTATCCTTCTAGCTCGGAACTTCACTTCAGCATTCTTCCAGATAGTTCCGAACTTTGAAACAGCTGCTTTAATCGGTTGATTTGTTATTACAACGACGTGTGTTCTTGGATGTATCTTTTTCCAAATCGTTGCTTGCACTGTGCCAAAGATAACATCCAACTTTTCCATAGGGGTATAGGTTGACTTCCGGGCTCGTAGAGTTCGGCTTCCGAAATTAATGGGATCTGCCTCCTTCTCTGTCCGTCATTAATACCGCACTAATAGGCTTCTTTTGATGCGCCAAGGTATATGATTTGTGTGTCAATTCACGTTCCCTGCAGCGGTAAGTGTTGGGAGTTTTCTGGAATAAGTTTTTATTTGTTTGAAAGGCTTTCGCTTCTGTGTCATTGAAAATCGCTCTTTTTTGTGCTATTTTCAAGTTTGAAATACGGTAACGATTTTTCTGCTGATTTGACAAAGAATTCTGTTTAATGCTATTTTCCATTTTACGCTTCTCGCCACGTCTTGATGCATCTCGAGATGGAAAGATGAGGACCGCGTCTGCTTTATCGGACATGCTCTCCAACCCGTTGGTGCTTACTTTGTAGCCTAAAAATATTCCTTCCTGCATTCCAAAAAGTGCACTTCTTGCGGGTTACTAGTTCATGTTTATCTGTCGAAGGTTGAATGTTTCTGTTATGCCTCTCGGATTGATTTTCTTCTCCGTGCGGCTATTATAAACCAGGTCATCGACATATACCTCCAGGTTACGTCCAATTTGCCTTGGAATGCCTTATCCACTAATCGTTGATATGTGGATCCGGCATTTTTTAGACCGAACGGCATTTTAGAATAGCAAAATATTCCTTGGCTTGTTATGAACGCCGTTTTTTCTTCATCCTCTTTTGCCATCTTAATCTGGTGGTACCCCTTGTATGCATCCAGAAAACATTTGAAAGAATACCCGCAAAGGGACTCCACCTTCCAGTCTATTTCTGGTAATGGATAACAATCTTTAGGGCATGCGTTGTTAAGATCTTTGAAGTCCACACACATTCGCCATGTCGTATGCTTTTGAACATTACCGGATTAGAGAGCAACTATGATATTGGTCCTCCTCCATTAATTTCTAGGTCCACTAATTTTTACACTTCTTCAGGGATAGCCTTATTCTTTTACGTATGCATGTTCCTCTTTTCTTGTGCCTAACGGCGAATATCCTCCCAGATATTCAAGCGGTGTTCGAGATGTTTCGTGGGACGCCCGTATTAATAGCTGGCTTCCAAGCGAAAATACCCAAGTTTCAGTTTGAGCAAGGGAACATAGTTATTTGCGTCCCTTTTTTTTTCTGTTATGTAGATCCTCATGGAAACGTCTGTTCAGGGTACTACGGGTGAATTGTCTATTTATTTTCTCTTCCAGTGTTGGTTATGATGCGGGGGAGTCTGGTGATAGGTCCGGAGATCATAGCACATTCCATAGGAATGACTCTACTACTTTGTAGCGTTACCGTGCCGCCTTTAACGGGAAATTTTAACATTCCCATGCTCGTGTCACGTATACCCTTGAACAAATGTCGCCCATTTCGACTTCGATGATCATTGGGCCCTCCGTCCCTTCTTCTTCCCTTAGGGGTGGAAAAGACATTGCTGTCTCCGGAGAGAAGCTTTCGGGTAATCCTAGGTTTGGCACACCTCATTTCCCATGGTTGGATCATTAGTATAGTCAGAGGTTTATCCTTTCCGGATGCTTCCCCTCTTTTCGGTGCTTTCGGCTTGTCGTTCTGTTTTAATTTCTTTGCATGATTGCGACAGTTTTCCGGCCTTGATCATTTCATCTATTTGCTTTCTCAGCTGCATGCACTCGTCTGTGCTGTGACCCGTATCCGAATGAAATTCGCAGTACTTGTTCGGATCTCTTTTTTCCACAGGAGTTACCATTGGGGGTGGGGCTTTGAACTTTCCTTTTTCCAGAGCAAAAATTTCTTTTGGAGTTTTGGTGAGAAGTGAGAATCTATCCGGCTTACGATCCGGTATTTTGTTTGTTTTTGAAGCCTTTCTTGAAATCTTAGGCTTGATTCACTCCCTCTGTGGTTTGGTGTTTTTCTTTGGCCGTGACTGAGTGCAGCAACTTCCCCTTGTAGGAAAGATGTAGTCATTCTGTACATTTCGTCCATAGATCTCGGAATTCTTTCATATAGACGCTTGATTAATCCAGGGTGGGTTATTCCATGCATAAATCCGGAGATTCTCATGCATTCCGGAGCTCCTTCTACGTCCAGGACTTCTGCCTTATATCTTTCCATGAAGTCTTCCGTAGATTCTCCATCTCTTTGCTTGATGTGATGTATCTCCACCGGATCCTTGATATGCTTTGTTTGCTGAAGGTAATTTTCCCTGAACGCTGTTCTTAGATCTTCATAGCTATCAATCGACTCTTTTGGTAGCTTGTCAAACCAAACTCTGGCATTCCCGGTGAGGGTTGAGTTGAACATGTGACACCATGTTGGCATTGCCCAACCTTCTGTTTTTGCGGCTGATTGAAATAACTTTAAGTGATCCTCCGGATCCCCGCTTCCATCGTATGTTTTGACATGACTGGGCATCCTAGTCCTCGGGAGACTAAAATGCCGGATCCGAGGTGTGAAGGGGTTTCTTTCCTCGCATGTCCAAGGCTGGGAGAGATCGTCCTCATAAGTGTTCGATCTCTGTCTTCTTGATTTGGACTTCCAGTGACCCCCTTCACTGTCCTCACTTTCTGAGTATTGGCTAGTCGTACGAGATGGTGTTCGCTTTTGTTGACGCCTTCTTGTTTCAACTTCAGTTCTTTTTGCTTGGGGACTTCGCCGACGACTATCGGAACGCGCGGATGTAACTGGTTCCTTTCTTCCCAATCTAGTAAACACGCCCCCTTCTTTCCGCGGCCGGGGCTGCGGTGAAGGGGATCTATTCTTCTTGAGTCTTTTGAATACACTGGCGTGCGGTGATGGGCTTCGGGAATACCTGTCTCCGTGCCTTCTTCTAGGTTCTGTTCGGGCGGTTGGTGTCTTTGATTCAGAGTAGTGCGATTCTTCACGACTTCTTATCTTAATCCCGGATTCTTCGCCATAGATCAGTCGTGCTTTTACCGCGTTGAGTTTGTCTTTCTGCTCTTTTTCTTTTTGCATCTTTTCAGCAATGAGCGGCAAAAGTTGATGATAATTTTTGTCGCACATTTCCCTAAGAATCTCGTCAGACATAGGTTCCTCAAGAACCTGGGGACCATTCCTTCCCCCTGTGTTCCTCACGGCGGACGTGGGATTGTTTGTGATTTGTTCGTGAGTGCTCATGGTGAGTTTTTAGGAAAACGTGGTTGCGTAAGGGTCCCACGGATGGCGCCACTTGTTAGTACAAAATTCGTGTTGGGCTTGGTAGCGTGTCAAGTCTCTTGTCGGGTCGGGCCTTCAAGCGACTTGGATACCGGATCTTGTACTAGAGCAAGAGAAGTGATGATTTTCTGCACAATTAAAAGTAAACCGTTAGCCTTACCGTGGGGAAAGGACCTCACGATTAGACTCCGGCGTGAGAGTAAGTATTCATTGTCAGATAGAATAAGAATAATTGTGTACCTTTTGGGATGTACTGTGACTCCTATTTATAGGTGTCTAGTACTAGGATTTCCTAGTATTTCGGTTACTTTAGTAGTGGTCGGAGTGGGTCCCTTATCGGGCAAGGGTCCACGTATAATCGTGTTTGCGGACGCGAGTGTTCTTTCCCGGTCAGTATTTGTCCGCGGAGACGCACGGGTGCGGCTGAGAAGATACTCGCGTGCGTCTTTGAAATATCCGGAGCATGACCCTTGTCAGGCTTATTAGTCTAGCTATTTGCTGTATTGGGCCTGGGCCCATATACGTATATTATGAACTAAGCCCAGTAAGCTTGGTGCTCATACTATACGTTATCATGCGCTAAACGACAAAACAATCGGTTTCAAATTTTGACTTTGGTGGACAAGATAAAGGACATGACCAGCACGATGACGAGTAGGGATGTATTGTGACGACTTTGAACTATATATGTTGAACTTTCATACCTGACGACTTTGAATGTTTATTGGAGTTCTTGGTTGGCTTCTCTGCGGCTTCCATTCAATCACAAGGTGATGCTTGAAGGTATCTTCTATGTTATGTGGTGGAATATTTGGACATATCGCAACAAGATGATTTTTGAAGACAAAGCTCCTTTGAAGACGTCCATTTTTGATATCGTTGTTTTAAATTTTTTTCACCGGTGTAAAAGTAGAAGTAAAGCATCATTCAGCTGGAATGATTGGCTTAAAAACCCCCATTTAATCACTTTGTAGTTCTAGCTTCTTGCTAGTCTTTTCTTAATAAAAATCGCCGTTCCAAAAAAAAATTCTTATGTTTTAGTTATTGTTTATGCCAGTCGATCTAGAAAATATGGAAAACTTGTTTGCGAAAATGGTTCCAGATAAATAGGAGGACGTGTCGTCTTTAAAGGTCGTCGTAACAGAGTCAAACGAGTAATATTATTATTTATTGAGTATTTAATTTAAATTTTGTTTAGTAATTAACCCACTGCGACGATATGATTGGTCACGAAGGAGTTAATAAGGCGAATGTAATTGCGGCGACATGTCGCCGCTATAATTTTTATGACGACAAACCAACTGCCCTCATCTCATTATAATATAAATATACACATTCATGGATAAAAACGATGCCGTTTTGTCTATGGGTTGCTACAGTACCTTTTTGGGCTTTTATTTTTCGGCCGGCTTGGGCCAGCCCAATTGATTTTTTTTTTTAAATTTGTATGCACAAAGTAGGAAGGAAATTTTTTTTTACAAAAGTTTTGATTTATTCGGATAAAAAAAATACCCGCGGAAACATCTTCGATACCTAATAACTTTAAAATAATCGATATGGTCACAAACGTACAACCCATTATATTAAAAAAAAAGCATATAGCAAAAAAAACACTTTAAACATAAGGCCCAACACATAAGCCATATAAAAAAAATTATTACTAATATACATATTTGTCGACAAACTAGCTTAAAATTCGCATAAAATGTGGCCCAAAGTAAAAAAAAAAACTAGCCCAAAATTAGCCTAAAATCTGGCTCAAAGTAAAAAAAAATACAAAAAATCCCGTAAAAAAAAACTAACCCTCAACTTTTAACTATTTACGATTTTCTTACACAAAAAATCCCGTAAAAAAATTAACAAAAAAAACACGTCAAGTT
>BQNB010112794.1:0-14546 GCA_026074375.1 Tanacetum coccineum | reverse complement strand
TTTTTCTATTCTTTTGGCATTTTTATGGCTTTTATTTGGCAAAATCCCGGGTAATTTATTGTACAATTAGGCAAATATCAATCCTTATCTTCAATTTTGGGCCTAACAACTCCCGAACCATAGTCAGCTCGGGTCTTGCTCATGTATTGCTCCATAGTTTCTGCCATTGTTTCTGCTTCTTCTTCCTCCGAGTATTCTTGGTCAAAAAGTAAATTGAAATCAGGCGATCTTAATTCGTCAAGACTTAGTGTCTTGATGTGTCTCTTAGATGAATGCAATTCTCGTTCAGGTTCTTTGTAAGGTGTGAATAGTTCGTTAGTTGAACTCCTTGTAATGTACTACCTGTAACAAGGGATAAACAATCAGTAGAATTTGATATAATTTTTTTTAGCACAAAAATCAAATACGAAAACTCAGATTTTGATTCTGTTCCAGATGATCGATACGTCGTATCCAATGGAAGAGGATACACCATATTAATTAGTTGAATCAATACGCTGTATTGGATAGAAGGTTGGATACGCCGTATCCGATGGTAGTGGATACGCCGTATCGAGTTATCTACCAGAACAGTGTATTAAGAAAACAATTAAATACGCAAACAATTAAACACACAAATATACAAGTAAATGATACGTAGTAAAATATATATATATATATTATAGATATATATTCTTTGAATCTACCTGATCACAGGTGATACGAGTAAAATATATATAAAATATATAATACTATGGAAAATTACCAATTTATCCTTGAGGACAAAGGTGAAAAGGAAACTCTTCAAAATATATATAATATAATATAATACGTATTAAACCGGGAAGTATGCTTTCTCGGGTCGTTTCCCTAACGACTTGTGAAATTGAAACCACGCTTTAGTTTGGATTATGATTTGAATAAGAGCAAAGATTGATTTGGTTATCTATGACTACTAAATAAAAGCAACAAATAAAATAAGCACACAAAAGCAATTAAACACTTAAAACAAATAACGGGAACAATTAAAATGCGACAAATAAGCAAGTAAAACCAAATTAATCCTTAAAAATGCAAACTAAAATTTTAAACCTAGAATAGGACAAAATAAAATTTTAGGAAAAAGAAAAATATTTTTTTGATTATTTTTGAATTTATTATGAATTAAAAACGAATTTAATCTAATTAAATCCTAGAAAATAGCAAATAAAGTCCTAAAAATTAAGAAAAATGATTTTTAAACTTAGAAAAGTCTAAAATAACATAAAAACTCAGAAAACTATTTTTAAATATTTTTAAAATTAAAATCCTATTTTTAAAATTAAAATTAAAAGCTCAAAAATGAAAATTAAAATCTAAAAGTGTTGAAAATGATTTTTCTAAATGTAAACCTAAAAATATTTATTCTAATACTAAAAACTATTTTTTTGTATTTTTATAAAATGTTTTTCTATTTTTTATGTATTTTTGAATTTTGAAACCTTAGAAAAATGATTAAAAATAATCTACTAAATGGAAAATTACCAAAAATTCAGGGAAAATCCTAAACCTAATAAAGATTAAAGGAAAAATAAAAAGAAAAAGACAGCTTAACAAATAAGACCTAAATAAGCTATAATAAGCTACGGCTTATAATGAAAAAGGAAAAGAAAAACAAGTATAAGAATTAAATGGGAAGAGAAATGAATGGATGAGCTATTGTAGCATATTGGTTAACACGTTGGGTTTGTGAGAGTGAGGTCCTGGGTTCAAAGGGTGTCTAACACCTTTTTGCTATTTTTTTATTTTTCACTTTTAACAAAAACTAAATATCCAAACTTATTAAAAACCTGATTTTAAACAACTTTAAAACTACACTTTTTGTCTGAAAAGAACAAATTAGCTCTGAAACAGCTTATTAATAAGCTGTCCTCAGAAAGTGAGCTTTTGAGCTCACTTTGGCTTACTTGGACTTAAACTCTTGCACAATGCTTATTTTTAGCTCAAATCAAGAACCAAAAGTTGTTCTAGAATCCTTAAGATATGTATAAGCTAGAAATGAAAAGCTAGTTTAACTGAAAACATTTAAAGCTTACTAAAACCAAAGATCAAAACAGCTTAACTCAGAACTATAAACTTAGAACTCAAAATCTAAATAAGCCAATAAGCTCAATAAGCTGAGACAGAGGCTGAGCTTATGAGAACTTAACAATTACCTACTAAGCTATGAATCCAAATTATTAAAATAACTACTATAAGCTAAGTTTCCAATTTAAAAGCTTAAACTAAGTTACTACTGTTTTTGGTCTTTTTGGATTTTAAATGACATTTTAAGCTAAAATGGACTAAGTAGTTAAGCTAAAAACTAAAAATCAAGGCCTATACTATATTAAGCTATATCTAATCTATAAGTGAACTGAATTTTAAAACCTAAGGCCTAAATTTTCTAGCTAAATTAAAACCTAAAAATGACAGCAATGGTAACCTAAGTTACTACTGCTGATGCAATATGCAACAACACAAATTCACTAATGCAGGTGACCTATTTGGTCAAGCATGAATAACACACTCATTATGCACACTCCTAATGAGTGTGTTTTGACACAATGCAAGCACAAACCAAGCCTTGGATGGCTTGGTTCAAAATTTTAGCAAGCAAGAAAAGAGGAACCTCCCCTGGTGCTGAGACAGATAAAATAAGCCACAAAGTAATTTTAAGATCAAACTAACTTAGCTAACCTATTTAAATCTTAATCAAATATGCAAACAAAGCTGACTAAAGAAAAATTTCCAAGTTACTTTGACTATTTGAGGTCAAACAAGACTAATCCAAACACCCCTTTATTACTTGACAGATTTTGATTACTAGCAAAGTTTGAAATCCATTTAACAAAACCTTATTACCAGATATTAATTAGCTTATAACAAGCTTAGCAAACATGATCTAACAAGCTCTTAGGCTAGAATCAAAAATCTAATACTATCCTAACTATATTTTTGATTTTTATGAAAATTTTAAGACAAAAACATGAAATCCAAGTTCTAAACTGTAATAAGCAAAAACAGATAAGCAAACTATTCTAATAAGCACAAGTAGCTGAAATAAGCACAAAATAAGCAAGAGACAAGCAAATTAAACAGCTAATTAATCAACTAAACAATTTTAAGCTAGAAATTAAAGGACAAAAAGATAAATGAAAACTTACAGATTGTCTTAGCTAAACAAAGACATATGTGCTCAAATGAGCTTATCAACAGCTCTGGCTTACCCTAGGATAAGCCAGTAAAGTCCTTGTGAGCCCTTCCATGATTGGCTCACCTTCCAACAGCTTATAAGTCCAATTAGTCTAGGTATTTAAGTTTAGCTGATTTAAATCCTTTAGTATGATTAAAGCTTGATTAAACAAACTCAATCTCAAGCTTATAGACTTGAGAGAGCTAAAATGAGCTTATAACAAGCTTATGAAACAGTGGAGTATGTATTTGAAGAAATGAGAGCTTATAAATGAAAACAAGATTATGTAAACTAAATGAAACTTTTATTAATGATCCAAAACAGATTACAAGAGATTAAAAAAGTGAAATTACATTTTAATTAAAAATCCTAACAAGCTAATTTTTTACTTAAAGAAAAATACAGGAAAAAGAAGATGCCCATGTGTGTGTGAGGGTGAGCTATTTATAGTACTCGTCTGAAGGTTCTAGGCTTTTGCTTGCATCCCACGCTCCTCTCAATCACAACCGTACAAACTATCAATCATTGGGGAGTAATTCTCAACCCTTGGATCACATTCTTTCTCACATGGATTGCCAACGTGGCAATCCGTGATTGAAACGTCTGTGCTTCTTTAGAGAATGATTATAGTGTAAAAACCCACATTTCCTTGTGCTTCCTTTGTATCCATGTGTGATTCTTACTTAGCTTGACCAATAAAGACTCATGATTTGACAACTTTCTCCCTGCCATCTTGTACTAGCTCCATTGGATTGACCATTGCACCCTTTAATTTAGAATCGCCCTTTGTTTTTGACTGTGTGGTGAAAGGTAAGGGATGAGTGAACAATGTTTGTTCTTGGCGCCTTTTTTAGTTTAACTGAATTGGGTAAAACGGGTGGAGCTTTGGGTAAATGGCAACAATGGTCCTTGTCTTTGTGAAACATAAGCCAAGTAAATCCCAAGTATAATACATCTTTCATTTTTGGCAATTCCAGTCCCTGGACTTATCATTTAATGATTAAGGTTTAAGGTTTATTGGGTCGGGTGTTGTTTTAAAAGGTTTTGGCCCATTTAGGCTTAGGGACCATTTGTGTAACTTTGGAAACTTGAGGGATTGATTTTGTGATTTTGGATTTTGTCCTTTTGTGATTGACTTCTGTTGACCAAGGTTTGACTTTCTTTGACTGAAGCTTGACCATAGTTGACTTTTCTGACTTTAGCTTCCGGCTCTTGCACGCTCTTCCGTTCTCGTGTCCGTGTTTGCCCATTTTTGATGGTTTTCTTGTGATTTTTGTCTTATCCATACCTGCATACACAAAACACAAAAACAAGCATATCTTTGCCATTTTTAGTATGTTTTGGGTCATTTAGGGCCATTTTTGGTATAAACAGATATGTGTATTTTACACTTATCAATAACCAACACTCACATTTGTTTTATGTAACAATACTCCCATATTGTTAACCGACAATGGACATATTTATAATGATATAATCCCTCAAGGATTAAACATGCAAATATAGGATAACAATTATTATATGTATGAATAACAAATATCACGTATCTTCATTCATCATAAAGTAAAAAATGTTTTCATCCCAATTATCCAAATACTAAAAACAGATTTGCATAAGACTAATTAGTAAGGTGAATTCTAATGTTTCCAACATTCTTAACTCCTTCTGTCCATGACAGCTAAATAGTCATCTGAGTAAACTTTCCGAATACTTGTTTCAAATTCCCAAATTGTGAAAAATTTGAACGATATGATGAGTGTCGTATGTATATTTGCATACTATTGCAAGAATCATAGTATGAAAATGTGACAGAACCGTTTATAGGGTATTTTGAAGTCAACAACATACCTATCTCAGACAGTCATCTTTATATTTTCTTAAAATGTAAAGTATTCTCATTCTTTAAAGTGTAATGCAACAACACTCTTAACTGAGCTTATCTGGTTGAAATCCTACTTTAACTAGGATGGATTATTCTCTAGCATCATGTGTACTCTAACAACACTATGCCTTATATAATTCGTAAATATTTGTTCTAACAGTCATCTAAATCACTCTTAATTAGATACTGTTGTTGTTAGCTCATCTTGCTCTTGTGCAAAAGTAACAACCAGTCTCACACACAGTATAAGATATACATGATGAATCCTTCATTAAAAAACCACAAGGTTTCCATCCATGTATTAAATTATCTCAAGTGAAATATATCATTTAAGACTTGCTTCAATGATGTATTGCATTGTGTTGGACTTAATTTCCGCATATGCTTATTACAATAAACATTCATTCCAAAGTTGTTTGTTTTATTTCCTAAATTTCCAAGTGAAGTCACATTCCAATCTTAAGGATTAAAATCTAGCTTAAATGGAATGATGCTTTCAATATGTTAGACAACATATGAATTTTAAGGAAAATAACATAGTGCTCCCACTTGATGTCAGGTGTACTCAGGAGTTATCTTAATTTAATCAAAAATTATATTGTGATTAAACTTAAGATCTCAGCTCCTAGATGCATGATCCAATCCACACTTGGATTCTTTTATCTTGTATACATTATAAAGATTATTTTAAACTCATAACCTTTTGATTACACACCGTCCTCGCAAAAAGTAATCATAAAGAAGAGAGTTATAAAACTTAATTGTCATATTACAAATATAGACTCATAACCCTTTTGATTACACGTCGTCCTCGCAAGGTAATCATTAAGGAAAGAGTTATGATCCTTAATTCGCCATATGAGAGATTCAAGAAAATCTGTATGACAATTAGTTATCTTTATATAATTAATGCGTGTAGAAAAGAAAGATTTAATCATAGTCAATTGCTTGAGTAAGATTAAAACTCTTATCATTAGTCAGGCATTAATATGTATACAATCTTGTCCTTATGAGCCTTTCTTCAAAAGAAACTCATTCTCACCTCACATTTTATTGTTTGGTGAAAGATCAATCAATCTCAAAACATTAATTGTCTTTAAAGGACTGCATCTTATCATTCATATTTTAAGATATTTATCAGATCCAAGATGTGATAATTCATCTTATTAGTTGACAGGTTTATTATGGCCCTCTAACTTATATTCCTCAGCATTGATATAAAAATATCACTCCATTGATGAGGCATCCTTACGGATTTATGAATGAGAGTTACATTATACTTTGGTTTGACATTTTCATGTTTTAACCTTAGTATGACATCAGCAAGTGAATTCAGAAGGTTATGTATTTTGTTCTTGAATATCTTCAAGATCTATAGATGCTCCCACTTACTTTTGTAAGAAGAGATATTTCTCTAAACACTAAGTATTTAAGCAACAATAAATTGTTCTTAATTGGGACAACAAAATACATTTTACAGTTCTCATCTCTAGCTTGTTAATAATATGCTTCATAAGATATTAACAAATTTTAGAACTTTAATCAAGACATAATGGGATTCATCCCAATCCATAAATAGATAATGTCTTGAATACCTTCTAGGTTGGAACTATATTGAGTGTATCCATGACACACGCAAATTTCTAACCTTGATCGATTTTGGAGGTAGAGCAATTAAAGTTATCAGAAATCAAACAATATGAATATAGTTTGTTTCAACACATTAGACATACCATAATAGTGTGGTATTCTATGAGTATTGAGATTGTGAGACTACGTTATAATTCCTTAGATAACTTAATTCTCTTTAGGTCAAATACTTACCAATTGGGTCGAGCCAAATTGAATACACGGTATTTTAAAACCAAGTGCATGTAAATTTAATTGAATAGTTCAAGAACTATATGTTCATGTGTTTTACAAGAAGACATAACACGTGTATACGTTATAAGTCTTTGATTAATTCAAGGACTTCATGTTCATGTCCTAACAAGAAGACATAACAAGTTTACTACTTACTTCATGTTATAAGTCATTGATTAATTCAAGGACTTTATATTTATGTCTTAACAAGAAAACATAATTATGCTAACTAAAGTAATAATGAACACATACTCTTGAATTCAATAGTAATTTCAAGTTAATTTCATACTTCATAATTATGATTTTATAATAAACCATAATTATATTGACTAAAACATGTAGTCAATGTGTTGAAGTAGCTTTACATTATATCTTAACATAAGATGTTAATAGGGAATCAAACATTTTATGTGTTTGAGTCCTAGTAGAATTATTAGCTTTCTAACCTTGCGGTCAAGAGAGACCAATAATCGTTGTTCCTTGCACACACTTTGAGATTTCTCCCACTTTGTAAGGCACAACTCATATTATGGAGACAAAACAACACGATATGCGCTGATTGTTACACAATATATAATGCATAGATATTACAAGTAGATTTAAAACTATATCGCTTAATAAGGAATTGTGCATTATTATTCTATAGATAACGTTTCGAAAAGCAACATCAGAAAAGTAACATGTTATCGTATAAAATAAGATGTAGTAATCCTTAAAACTATGATGTTCAAATGAGAAAGATAATGGATTTTCAAACAAGTTGAAAATTAATGATGGGGTAACTAACAAGGAAATAAAGCTGGTAGCTCCCACTGAATTAGACAACATTACATGAATGTATTTTCAGTAGTAAAACGCAAAGCTCTCACTGGATTTGTTAACATTGTAAGTGTTACATCACCAGGAGAAAGCAAATAGCAATTTATTTACTTTCCTACTCTCTTAGAATGCCTAAAAGTATTAATGTACTTAGGTATTGTATAGAGTATATGAAGTTCTACTTATGTAGATGAGGGACTAGCCATTCATGCTTTCATTTAACTTGAATATTAGCATGCGATTCCTCCTTAATCGATCTGCATAGCCATAAGGGTGTTTAGCACCTTAGGGAATAAAGTGATACCAAGAAAAATACCTAGAAGACATGCTGGTAATTTTCTTTTACTCATTGCGGTTTATTGAGAATTCCTCTTATTAACATTAAAACTCATATATCGTTTTGACAAGTGCAAGATGTCATTATTTTGGTAGCTATAGAAAAAATGTTCTCTAGTTACACAAAATATTTTATCTTTCAAAGATTTCAGAACCAAAAAAGGTAACGAAAGATTAAAAGTGAGTTTAGATATAATGAGGAAAATTCAATTGTAATCCTATCATAGTTTTGTCAAGCAAGGAGAAAAGATATGAGCAAATCTCACTCTTTCTTACAAGAAAAGGAGACTAAGTTTGTCTTTTCAAGAAAAAAAAACTTCCGTTTACGAATTATGTTGCAATAACACAATTAATCAGAACATAGAAAATTCAATTTTAGTATTTTCAATAGTTAATTCTTTTAGAAATTAACTACCCATTGTTTTTAAATAAAACAATTAATTTACTAAAAGACTAAGATCCAACTTGAACTCCTACTTATTACAGAAGGTCTGACCAACTAGTAAACAAATGGGATAAGAGGTAAACGACGAGCGTTAATTGCATTGAAGATGCAACTTTTAGATTTATGAGACACATGGAATTGGTAACACATATAGTGATGTCATGTACATGTTTTGTCCCATCTTATGCCTCGGGTCCAAGGTCTGACTCAAGCATATAACATCCCGCTCGATAAATAGATAAAGAAGTTACGTTTATGTGTCATAACAGATAAAATAAACGCAAGCAGAAGACTTTGTAAAAATACAAAATGACTTCAACAGTATTAAATTCCAACCAAAAGAGTCTAAAATGTAAATATCTTCAAATAACAAGGATTTAAAAATCTTTATTCCAAACTGAAAGGGTTCATCTAAGGTAGGTCTTCTAACTCTTTCTACTCACATCACTCACTTCCCATCTTCTCACTTAAAACCTGCCGCATGAAAAGAAAATGCGGCTGAGCTAATGCTCAGTGAACACATATAATATGTAACAAAAGAAAATGAAACAAACGGATAACGAACGGATCACGATAACCTGCCAAACAACTGTCATGCGAATATAGTTCAATAAATAGGAATCAAGAATGATCAAGGGAATAAGATTACATAACAAACACAAGAATGCCCACGAGCTTAAATAAATGTCTAAACATGATACATGAATAGACCTAAACAAATATCTTCAAATAGTCACATGCTTCCAAATGTACACAGGTAAGCTACTCCTGATGTACCAAATGTGAGATGGGGTGTATTGCACACACTCTCTATTCACCTAAACAAAACAAAACGAAGTACCTAGGATGCATCCATACGCTCCCTGCAAAACAAAGTCATAGCATGATATACACAAGCACTATGGCGAGTGTACAACATATAATCAAATCATATCCAGTGCACATACAAAAGGGAATGCCGTGGACCAATCACACCGCCACAGATAGTGTCATGCCATTGGTGCATCAATGACATGGTCATGGTACCTCCATGACTAGTTACAAATAGCTCGGGCAAGAGATAAGGCAAAAGATATCAAAGAACAAAATTCAAATATTCTAAATATGGTAACAAATCATCGAATACACAAACAAGATCAACAGATTCATAAATACGGATAATGAATCAACAGAATATCAAATTAATGAGATATCAAAGATCACAATATGAGTCGTGAGTTACGGATAGCAAATCAAATAGATCACCAAGTGAATCAATTAACTGATCAAACGGAAATCAATTGAATGAATGTCCTTACTAAAAGGATGGAATATCTGTACGAATAACGGAATGGACTATAAGAACCTATAAATCGTAACAATAGTAAAGAGAAGTATGTATCAAGAATATCTGTACCTTAACGAATGCGCAACGGAAAGAGACAAACACAAATGAAAGGAATTCACAAAATTGTCACCAGATCTACAAAACCATGATTACATATATTACTTAACTCATTTTAAAAGCCACTACTCAAACATACCAAAATAAAAGGTTTGACTTTACTTATTTAGGGTTTCTAAAATTCTGAATTTTTACTACTTATTTTAGGTAAGTTTCCTTACCTAAAAACCCAACCAAATCACTCTCTAAAATTAAACCAAAAATCACAGGTGCTTCTTAACATGTCTAATGTGTCCAAAATGAAGGGTTTGATTTATTTCCAATTTTAGATGACCCTATGACCCTTGTTACCCAAAACAGTCCCGAAATCAGCCTGGCAGAAACTTATGAAAATTTGACACGAATTTACCCTACTTAGACATCTTGAAAAATTATGAAAAAAAAGAGGAAAGTAGCTAATATCATGTATTTTTACCAGTTCGAAAATTAGCCCTTAACTCCTTATGGTTTTCGAATTAAAAATCAAATACTACAAGTGAAATTTTCGGATTTGATTTCCAGAATTGACGCTTTATCTTGTAAAATCTAAAAATCAACCTTCCCGACCTACAATTGACATGAGGCCAGATTTTCCTGAAACTAGATTTATTGAACTTAACTTTAGGCTCAAGAATTATGTTAAAAACTATTTTTATGAACAAGTTATACCCCGGTGAACAAGACTACATTTTCTGCCCAGAATTTAAACAACAAAACCCTAATTACACCCCTTAAATTCATATCCTAGGGTTTCTAATATTCTTGTTTTTATTACTAACATATTAAATGAACATATTAGGGTTCCATAAGATTAACCCTTTTTTTTAAATTCATGATTTTATGTGAAACTTGTTTTAAGAATCATGATGACAAGATTAAAAACACAAAGAGAGGACGATTACCAATAGATGATGGAGGAGAGGAGATGAACACAATCAACACAACAAAATCACTCTAAGGAATCAGGATTAAAGCACAACAAAAACACTAAAACCTTCAGGAACACCCAAAATCACCAATACTTTCTTCTTGCTTCAAGCTTCAATGGAGGTATACCCAAAATATGGAGAGAAAATTTTTGACAATCATGATGAGTGGAAGAGGAGGGGGGGCGGATTATATAGATAGAGAGGAGGGGACGCAATATTTTTTTATAACTTAAAAGATTACTGTTTCATTCCTAAGGTATAAGTAGGGTTAGTTAGCTCTCTATTTCGATTGTACTGTAGCAGGTCAAGCCGAAATTTGGTGCAACTCCTGTATGTCACATTTCTGCATTTCGGTTGCTTAAATACAAGAGTGGTATAGGCACTATTTAACTCAGAGATATGTGGTTGACATTGGTGTTTGTGGTGCCACGGAGAGTTATGGACTAGCATCTGGGCGTGCTTGTTTACGTGTTTGTGTGAGCACTCGTAGAGGTGACTACTTAGTCACTAGTTTCTTGTTCTCGGTTTCAATTACTTGCTGGTGACTTCAAGGTTGTCTCTATTATTATTCATGTTCCTATTGAGTTTATGTAGTTAATTATATATCTCACCCAAGATCCCGTGCCGTCCCTTACCTAACGCCAAGCTAGACTAGATCTATCCGCTGCGTACTCGTAAGAGTTAATTGGTTAACTTAATTGTTAGATTCCAACAGTGGCATCACGAGCCAACTTGTTTAGTATTTATGAATTACATACGATTTAAAACACGCTAGGGCTGCATGAAATTGGTTTATTTATTGTTTTTATTGAAAATTATGGCAACGACATGCAATCCTTGCCATAAATAATGAATAAACACCTAGAATCAACACAAATGTAATATGATAAAATAAGAAGAATAGATCTAAAATTAAATGTTAATTAAGCTGCCATGATTATTCTATTCTTGTTTTATCTCGGCTGTAAGACTCACGCAATCATGTTATATGATGGATGTGGCGATCTAGGCACTTTAGCAGAAAACCTAGTGAGAGTCTTATGGTTCTCCAATTGGGGAAGACTCTTTTGAGAACTCGAGGCATTATGTGATTTACTGCTTTCATTATAAGAGTTTGTTCCTCAATTTTAATCCATATTTTAGTCTGTTTTAATTGCTCATATGTGATATGCCTTGTGTCTAGTCAATATTTGCAAAGTAGACTTTATGAAACTCTTTTTAGATCGATCTTGAGTAGGGGCAGCATCATCATTTGTCTGTTCTTCTGTATCCACAACCGCATCTTGACTTGGTTCTTCAGCATCCACAACTTTCTTTGTTTCTGATGGCTTAGATGAAGCGTTATCTTCCTTAGATGATGGAGCTTGATTTTTACCTTTCTTTGATGATGATGAGTCTGAATCCTTGCGTCTTTTCTTTGTGTCTTTATTAGCATCGGCATGCGGATCTTGATCATCATGACGTCTTTTCTTTAAAGAAGGTTAAGCATCAAACTGGTTATCCATGTCATCTTCATCGATAAACAGTATAACAACTCAGAATTTTCATCAACCTATTTTACTATTATCACAATTATACGGGGAAATTTTTGCTTTATTACATTACTTACATTGTCAATATCTTAGTATGTCATGTAACTTACATAACTAAAGTAGACGAGCTCACGCAACCTACCTATGGCAATCCTGTCTTCATATATGTCAAGAAAACATCATAACATGTCAAGTCAATATCATCATATCCTTATTACAAAGTACATTATTCCTATAATGTACCATTCGCAACGTTATATCAAAACGGGCTTTAAACCGTTATCGTATACCTCTAAACCCTAATTCCATGAAGATTTAATATCTAAAGTGAATGTACAAGCTACTAAAGCATATGTACAAGTAATATAACATCTCATTTGAAATATAAACTCCCTCCAAGTCAAGTACAAGTTTTCAAAGCACAATGTACAAGTCATTAAGCATGACATCTAAAATAGCCGTTTTACCTCCGTTTTCATTCTAATTTCTTCACCATCACTTGTGTACAAGCTACTACACTCAATATACAATGTTTAAACCCTAATTATTCTATTCATAATCTTTCATACACATTTTTACTCTTAAAACCCTAATACAAAAGTCAGAAACCCTAAAACCGAGCTAGTTTCTAAACCATGACCCGTTTCTTCGTTTTTATCCATTGTAAACCTAAACCAATACTCAAATAAGTTGTAATAACATTAATTACAACATTTTCAACCACATTCCATCATCATTTCACCATATTAACAACAGTGTACAAGAAATAAATCTAGAAAACCCTAAACGTACCCAAATGGATCATTTGACCCGTTTACTCATTTTCTACCCATTTTAACCCAAACCACCTATCAACTTTTGATTATAATCCTTAATATAAGTCTTAGGATCAGTAACCTATCATTCCTAATCAAATGTACACGAATTACAAGCTTGAAAACCCTAATTGAACCCTAATGTACCCGAAACTCAAAACCTTTGCATTTTGACCCATTTTGAAGTTTTTCTTGCAATCAAGCACCTTGATGACCATGCTACTTCATCCCTAAGCTGCTTACAAGCACCTCACACAAATATCTTCATCATTTATACTATAAAACTTGCACATGGTCTCTTGTTTCTTCCATTTCTAGTCGTGGCATCATATGGGGTAACCAACTCATCATGGATACCTTCTATCTAAAACAACACATCATCTAGCTTATCCTCATCACCCTCTATCCCTTACACACGTCCCATATTAGATCATAAGCATACCTTGGCCTTTAAGGGTCATTTGACTATAAATAGGACCATAAACTCTTCATTTGAACTCATCCCCTACTTCCTCCTCTATAACCCATCATAGCAGCAATCCTTTGCTCTAAGAAGATCCTAAGAGGTCCTAAGAAGTCTCAAGAATATAAGTGAAGCAAAAGAAACCAAGAAAAGAAGCCCGAGAGTCATTATTCTAGGCGTACGAAGCTAAAAGTCCCAATTTCGACCCGTTTTCAAGCTATAAGCTCAAACCCAGGTTCTGGATGATCTACTTCTTCTACTACACTCTTATAATTCTCATATGATCCTAAATAAACTCTTGTTAAAGTTTCATAACTCAATTCATGCTCATTTTCCTTTTTGATCCAAAACCGTACACCTAAAACCCTAATTTTATGTTTTTCTTAAAACTAAATGTTATAATAGTTAAATATTATTGTAACCTATACTAGCATGCTTAAATAATGTTAAAATAACCACTTTATTGATTAATGAAGGAATTTGAACTTAAAACCCACGCGTTTACGTTTTGAAACCCTAATTTGACCCGTTTTGCTTCCTAGTTTAACGAATCGTTATTTTAAACTTTCATTATGTTAAAACTTCATATTTTAGTTTATTATAACCTATAAATATCTTTTGAAATGTTAAAATAAGCTTGCATGGCAATTTGGACATGTTTTGTAATTATAATCCATGCAAGGGGTATATATCGTAACTTTTAGAAACTTATAACTAAAAGGACTAAAAATGTCATTTTATCAAAGTTATAACTACAGGGGTCTATTATGTCACTTTTCAAAGTACAAGGTTTACTTGGTATATCTTTTAAACTTGAAGGACCAAACTCGTAAAAGTGCAAACTCC
>BQNB010112793.1:0-22080 GCA_026074375.1 Tanacetum coccineum | reverse complement strand
GATCTGATTGCACCTAAAATGTATGACCCTCACTACATACTTAGGCAACTAATTGAAGGCTAATTTTCTCAGGGACGTTAATAGACATGTAAAACTTAACTTTTGTGTTTTAGATAACCTTAATTCGAATTTTAAATAGGGGTTTTAACTTCCCAAATATGACCTAAATCTGACCCGTAGTTACTGATTTGACAACTTTTAGTGTAACCAACATTTGACCTACTTCCAGACCTCAAAAACGTTTGAGGCTGGACTTTTTGGAAAGTACATTTAATGAGCTACTGTTTAGAGTCCAGAAACGCTAAAAAAACCTATTACCATGATGGAGATATTCACTCGTGAACATAACCTTAAATTCTGCTCTAACCTAAATTAAGATCTAACGCAAAACTAAGCATGCCACATGCATGAACACGCATCTAATCTATTCCTAAGCATCCTAAGATCATTATACATCTTTTAAAATCTATATTTTATGTAACCCTAGATCCATCATAGATTAATTGTTACATGATTTAAAAGAATAAACAAGAAGAAGGGTTAATGATCTTACCTAAAAACCTTGCTAGATCTTCCACAAATTCACCACTTAATTCTTGATCAAAGTTTTTGTCTTCCCAGGGTTTTGGGGAGGAAACTCACGGAACAAAGAAAAAAAATGGGGAGTTATGAGCTAGGTTTATAGTATTTATAAGGTGTAGACAACTAAGAAACATAATCCCTATCTAACTAGTATTTGTGTTACACTAAAACACTTTTTCCTTCTTTCTTTTATCAAAATTCTTATTTAATATCTATGTAAAAAAATTATTAGTTAATTAATTTGCTTCAATACCTTAAGTTTTTATAAAAACCTAAGCTAATTTTGTAAACCTTTTTACATAAACGCAACTTACGTCACTTTCTAAAAATAACTTTTCATTTCACACTTTACTTTCTATATTTAGAAAGTTTGCTACAAACTTCTATATTTCACTCACCTATTTCATTTCTAAAATAGCATACTTTCCATAAAACTTAATCCTTAATTTTCCAATATTTGACATAGCATTACATGCGACATGTCAATCATTTTCATTATCACCACATGTGAACACATGGAATATCCGACACTTTAACACACATATAGAATTAAAATGAGATGCCCATACAACTCAAAATGATCTTAAGCACATACTTAACTCACTTAGCACACATAAAAATCATACTATCAATTCCATTGTCACAAAAATGTGAACAAAATGAAATTCCCATATTAACCATAAATTAAATCAAAATGAGATGCCCATACAACTCAAAATGATCTTAAGCACATACTTAACTCACTTAGCACACATAAAAATCATACTATCAATTCCATTGTCACAAAATGTGAACAAAATGAAATTCCCATATTAACCATAAATTAAATCAAAATGAGACGATCACGCTCATAGATTGATAACCAAACTCACATAAGATCACATAAACACATAGTTATAACACATAATAATATACTTGGGTCAACACTATCGGTTTGACTAACCGGCTCAAGACACGGTTGTCACAGTATCCCCTCCTTTAGGAAATCTCGTCCCGAGATTTAACTAGCCGATTCATCAGCACGATCAACAAACAACTGAGGATACTTAGACTTCATATAATCTTCGCGCTCCCAAGTGAACTCGGGACCACGCTTTGAATTCCAACGAACCTTCACAAGTGATATCTTACTACGTTTTAAACTCTTAATTTCACGGTCCATAATCTCTACAGGTTCCTCAACAAAACGAAGAGTTTTGTCAACCTTAATTTCATCCAATGGCACATGCAGGCTAGCATCCGCCAAACACTTCTTTAGGTTTGACACGTGAAACGTGTCATGTACACCACTCAATTCCTCGGACAATCTTAACCGATATGCTACAGGACCGATCCTTTCAAGAATCTCAAATGGCCCTACATACCTCGGGGCTAACTTACCCTTCTTCCCAAAACGAACCACACCCTTCCAAGGTGACACCTTTAGCATCACACGATCTCCAACCTCAAATTCCAACGGATGGCGCCTGTTGTCAGCATAGCTCTTTTAACTATCTCTTGCCGCTTGGAGCGTTTCCTTTATAACCACTACTTTATCAGTCGTTTCTTGCACTAACTCGGGTCCAATCAAACTACTCCCTCTAATCTCTGCCCATAGAACAGGCGATCTACATTTCCTACCATACAAAGCTTCAAATGGAGCACACCGAATGCTCAATTGATAACTACCACCAAAATCGATATCACATGCCCTCATTATATCCTTCAAAGTCTGAATCATACATTCACTTTGTCCATCCGCTTGAGGATGCTAAACAGTACCCAAATCCAATCGCGTCTCTAACACCTTCTATAGTGTCTGCCAAAACCACGAGGTAAGTTATCCATCTCAATCTGTGTCGATCGTCACCATAATTTCATTCCTTGCTATTATATCATCAATATAAATCCTTACCAACTTCACATCTTGAAATCTTCTTGTATAGCTAGAAAATGAGCTATCTTGGTCAGTCTATCGACCATCACCCAAAATCACATCATACTCACTACTTTGACCTTGGAAATTTAGTGATAAAATCCATGGTGATTCTATCTCATTTTCACTCAAGTATCTCAGGCCGTTGCAGCAAGCCAAAAGTCTTTGACATTGCAGCCTTCACCTCTTAAACAAATCCGACATTTGCTAACATAGGTAGCTATATCCTTTTCTACACGTGGCTACCAATACATGCCTCCAAGGTTATAGTACGTCTTATCCGCTCCCGGATGTACTAAGTACCTTGATGCATGGGCCTTATCCATTACACTTCCCACCAATAGAACCCAAATTCGATCCATAAAGTATAAACTCTCGTCTCTTTTTCTTTCCATCTGTTGATCTAAACCATGTAGCCTTTCTGCGAGTACGTTCTCTTGCTTGAACGCCTCACTTTGGGCTGCAGTATCTTTCCTCTTACTCGTCTTAATTTCACTCTCTCCTTTCTACTCAACGCATCACCCACTACATTCGCTTTATCGGAGTATCACACAAATCATTCTTCAAAGTCTGAAAAGCCTCTTCTTGTTCTATGCTCCACTCATACTTCTGATTCCTCTCAGTTAGGGAAGTAAGGGGGTTCAACAATCTTAAAAAAAATTCGCGACAAACGTCGGTAGTAACCTGCCAATCCTAAGAATAATCATCCAACTCCTCACTGCCTCACTCTTACTCGGGTCCACATGAATACGTTATGGTTGACCACGTGACCAAGAAAATGCACTTCTTCCAACCAAAACTCACACTTAGAAAACTTAGCATACAACTTCTCCTCCTCATATTCCAACCCTAACTTTAGATAAACTCCATGCTCCTGTTCTAACAATGACCCCAACGGTGCTCCACGGAAAATACTAGTCGTAAGAAACCTTTTGTCTGCAACTGCATGAATTGTTCAGTACCATTTTTGCATTCCCAGGGGCCTAGACATTTAGGGACTTCGCGACTGGCGTCGCTCCATGAACCAAATCTATGCAGAACTCAACTTGTCGTTGCGGCGGTCATCGACAAGTCTTTCAGAATCATATCAACAAAATCTCATACGACGGAAGTATCACTCACTTTCGGTTCATCTACCTTCATGTTCAATAAGGTTTTCGCGACTCCTTGAGTACGTTTACCTTGAACCCGAAGTATCTCATCACCTTCAACGATAATCCTAACCACCTTCTCATGGCATACTATCACAACTTCCATCGTGGACAACCATCATTCCCACAATTCACATCAAGCATCCACGACTTACGGTATCACGAACTCCCGAGGGTTATTGAAGCAATCAAATAGGATAACAAACGAATATCGAGTCAAAGGCTAGAATACATATGGGGGATTTCACATATGCAAATAGACGCGGATCAAATGACATAAGAATCCTTTAAAAGAAAGGATACATATATGTACTGACTGAAAACACAAACAAATGAATCAACAGGCGTATCACGATAAAAGAAACACATAACAAAAATCAATACGCACCAGAACTTATAAATACGAAAGACAAACTTCTTATACCAACAATCAACTTTACTAGAAAGAACCAATTAAATAATGTTTTTTTTAAATCAATTTAAAATAAAGAGAGTCGTTTTAAATATAAAAATCATTTTAAAAAAATGTCTTAGAATCATCGATACTCTATTTAAAAATGCATTTTAATCCATGTTGCAAAAAAACTAGAATAGTTATCTAATGTGTATCACATCTTACTACCATGAATCATTTTAAACCTACTTTTCATAATAAAATTTAGAATTTAATAACCACACGACAAATTTTCCATAACTTATTGATAGGCCCATGTAAATAGTTCTATTCACAACGTTCATTTTAAGACATATTTTATTCATATAATCATTTAAACACAGTTTTGCAAACATCACCAAGATATTCTTCAAAAGGTTTTTTTAATATAATTCGACATCAATTATACTATATGTTGCTCAAACAAAGGACACCGCAACACCAAAAGGGATTTTAAAACACCGTATAGACTCTAACACCATTATGTTGTTTGAAAGAAAGAAATACCCAAAAACCATATACTCAGAATAAAATCAAACGAACTCGTACAAGAGAAACTTATGCAAGACGTTACGGATCCAAAAGAAAACGTAAGGTCTTATCCGAAATAATGATCAACAGAGCAAACCTAAAAGCATCGATACTAACACGTCGCCAACGGGTTACGAAAACCAAGAGATATACAACCAAGGGAGTAAATATCCGTACTAAATTGTCACGAACAAATAGTGCTTAAAAGGAAAAATTCTGATATTCCTACGAGAAGTCAACTTACGGGAAAACCAGAAAAATGTACCAATAACCAAAAGCAGCAGATCCGAACAACCAATATACATCAAGACGTCAAATAGGAAGATAGGACCTCCTTACAACAAAGTACGATGAAGGGATTCTACACTTAGAGTTAGGAATCCAAACGAATAATCAAGCAAACGAACAACCTCAACAATAATAATACTAGGTATCCCCAATTACTAGATAGAAAAGAAACTTACTGTCTATACAACTTAATTTAACATATCCTCCAATTAGGGTAAGAGAATAATTCTCTACCCATACCACCATCCTTATCATAAATACCCATATCAAAAACAAAACATATTACACTACCACCTTACAATCAAACACAAATAAATACAATCATGGTCACAATCCTACTGGTGTGATGTCTTATAATTATTTGGCGCACCATAATTAAATGTCGTCCGTTTACACGTGATACTTACTTCCAGACTACTCATATCAATCATAATTCACATAAAGCACATAACCATATGGGCACATCTTAAACACACTCTAACTCAACACATAAAGGATGCTCCCATCAATTAACTATTTCTTACTTATCTCTACAATAAAATCAAAACGACATAAAAGAACAAAAGTCTCACAGCACCTCCAAAATACAAATGTCCGAAAGAAATTATCAATAACCATGACGAGTAAAGGACAGGAAAACTTATATGGGCTCACTTGGGTTAACGTTGCCTCGCGAGAATCGCCCGAACTCCCGCGGTTTCCAGCCTTACTATGCGCTATCCGACAAAGCGATCCACTACCTATCTCATTCAGTTCCACTAGAGCTCCATTTATGGATCCTTATAACGCTTACGTCCAGTTGGGAAAATGGTTCCCCAACGAGACTTATTACGGGTGGGTAAAAACATAGCTAAAATACTTAAGAAAGTAATATATATCATACCAGATAAGGGTAGGCAAAATAACTAAAACGACGACTTAGTAAAATACAAGATATATAATCTATCCAAAAATAGAGGGGAAGCATAGCAGTTATAACATTAAACACTTAAGCCCTAAACGCATCTACATGAAGGACTCCTAGGTTATAGTCTAGGCTCAATCACCTACTTCTCTATAACCAAAGGCTCTGATACCAATCTGTCACACCCCACCTAGGTGAAAACACGAGGCGTAACATCATGGATATCATCACAACACAATGGTGTCTACTATAGAGAAATCTAAATGAAGGAAATAATCAAATGGACACTATGTGTCATGACAATACCCAACACAAGATAAAGGAGTCTTGCATTACTAAAGTAATGTCGTACACGAAACAAAATAATCCAAATACTAACAATCTCCAACAAACAAGTATCAAGCAAAACAATTGTCATAAATGAAAAGACTAGAAAAGACAACTCCACAAGCAATGCCTAGGGTCTCTCTAGCCACTCTTCCTAACATCCTTCTTATCATCATGATACTCACCTGAAAATGATGCTTAAAAACGTCAACATAAAGTTGGTGAGAGTCATAGGTTTAAGACACGATATAAAATCCAAACTGCACATTACTGTGATAATAAAGAAAACATTGCAGGACAATAAATGAACTATCATACAGGCTAGCATGCACAACCAATCCAATACAATCCACTTACACGATTTCCCAGTAACGATTTATAAGACGTCTCAATCGTACCAAGGTCCCTGTGGTTACCCCCTTAGCCCCGGCCGTGGATACTCTCAAAGTAACCATCCTGCCCGCTAGGCCACAGTACCTTCCACTAAACAGGCCATGGATACCCGCAGGTGATCCCCCTGACTTAGTTCACAATTCTCAATATCACATCATAAAACATGTAGCACACAACATACAATAGTCACGTATAGTCCATGCATCTTTGACAACACATTATCACAGTAATCAAGATATTTCCAAACACTTTGCATCATTTCCACCCCAATAAATCATAAGAAAATAAGGGCTATAAAACTCACCTGAAGTACATGCAACTTCCAAACAATATTCACACAAACTACACAATACAAACACAAATGTGTTACACGCGACCAAGCTAAAAGCTCATGTCTTGTAAACCATATGATGATGTCTAAGGTTTAATTTACCATCAGGTCCACCCCTACACCAGGCCCAACTTAACCACGTTTATTAACTCTTCCACTAGTTAACTATAATTAACTCAGAATTGCAAATTTATCAGGACTTTACTACCCAAACCCTTACTTAATGCCTAATAATTCATACCAAAATCACCCATGTACCATTTATGAGTATATTAACTACCTTTGGATTTCCAAAAGCCATTTACATGTATAAGTACTCCTAAGAAAATCAAACTTCAAAACAGTCCCAATTCGGATCTGATTGCACACTAAAGAGTTTGGACTTATTAACCATACTTAGACATAAAATTAGAAGGTATCCTTCTGGGGTTTCTCTATATACATATGGAACTTAACTACTGTAGAAGGACTAAGCTCAATTTGAATTTTAAGTTAAGGTTTTATTCTCACAAACATGACCTAAATATTTGAATGACTTCCTACCTTAAAAACTTTTGAGGCCAGATTTTCTGGAAAGTACATTTAATGAGCTGCTATTTAGTGTCCAGAAACACTCAAAAACCTATTACCATCAAGGAGATATTCACTCGTGAACACAGCCTTAAATTTTGCTCACCCTAAATCAAGTTTTTAATGCAAATCTAACCTAACCAATTGAATGATCACGACCCTAATCAAGCCCTAATCATTCTAGCATCATTAATTATCATTAATATTCTATATTTTATGCAAACCTTAGATCCATCATAAATGATGTTACATGAATTAAAATAATAAACAATGAAGAAGAACATACCTAACGATCTTTCTTGAATTAACACGATCTAACACCTAGATTTCTTGATCAAAATTTTTGTCTTCCTTAGGGTTTTGGGGACTCACTTATACGGCAACAAGAAGAGAGGAAAAGGGATGGGCCAAGTTGATTTAATCTATTTCCTTCTAGTCCTAGCCCAACTCAAATAAGCCTAAATTTTTTTTTCTTTTTAAACCCTAAACCGGACGCACCCTTATAATTATATATATTTTATATTTTTTTTATTAATTTATTAATTTACTTCATTTCCTTAAGTTTTTATAAAACTGAAGCTAATTATTAAACCTTTACTTAAACGCTACTTACTAATCTTTCTAAAAATAACTTTCATTTCACCAAACCACTTTCTATTTTAGAAGTTTGCTTACAATCTTCTATATTCACTCACTTCTTTCATTTCTAAAATGCCACATTACTCATAAACGCTTATCACTAAATCATCCAACTATTGATGTAGCATTGCATGCAATACGCCATTCCTTTCCATTATCACTAAACGTGAACAAAAGGAATACTCATCACTAAACACAAACACACACAAAATGCAGGATTGAAGACTTATTTGACCAACTTCAAGGTTCGAGTGTCTACTCAAAGATTGACTTAAGATCAGGCTATCATCAACAGAGAGTAAGGGATGAAGATATTCCCAAGACTACTTTTAGAACAAGATACAGACACTAGGAATTTCAAGTAATACCATTTGGTTTAACTAGTGCGCCTGATGTATTCATGGATCTCATAAATCATGTGTGTAAACCATACTTGGATAAATTTATAATAGTGTTCATCGATGATATTCTCATCTACTCTTGTAACAAAGAAGAGCACGCAAATCATCTGAGAATAATCCTAGAATTACTCAAGAAAGAGAAGTTGTATGCCAAGTTCTCCAAGTGTGATTTCTGGATTCGTATCGTGCAATTTCTTGGACACTTAATTGATAGTCAAGGACTTCATGTTGACCCCGCCAAGATTGAAGCAGTTAAGAATTGGACATCTCCTACTACACCCACAGAAATACGTCAATTCTTAGGACTCGCCGGTTATTATCAGAGATTTATCAAAGATTTCTCAAAGATTGCAAAGTCTTTGACTGAATTAACCCAGAAAAACAAGAAGTATATCTGGGGCGAAGACCAAGAGACAGCTTTTCAACTGCTTAAACAGAAGCTATGTGAAGCTCCAATCTTAGCATTACCAGAAGGAAATGATGATTTTGTTGTTTACTGTGATGCATCCCATCAAGGTCTGGGAGCGGTGTTAATGCAAAGAGAGAAGGTTATTGCATATGCATCCCGACAACTTAAGCCTAATGAAGAAAACTATACCACTCATGATCTCGAATTAGGAGCAGTAGTGTTCGCTCTTAAAATTTAGAGACACTATCTGTATGGCACCAAATGTACTGTGTTTACTGATCATAAAAGTCTTCAGCATATCCTTGATCAGAAAGAATTAAACATGAGACAACGCCGTTGGCTAGAATTGCTTGCAGATTACGATTGTAAAATTCGCTACCATCCTGGAAAGGCAAATGTCATAGCAGATGCCTTAAGCTGGAAGGAACGAATCAAACCACTCTGAGTTAGATCATTAGTTATGACCATTCATCCAAACTTACCATCACAAATTCTCAAAGCTCAAACTAAAGCACTCAAATAAGAAAACCTCAAAGCTGAGAACCTACGAGGAATAGAAAAATCATTTAAAATACGTCCTAATAGAACCTGATCTAATTATCCATCTATTAAATTAGATGCACTGTAATATCCATCTATTATATATATACCACCTTTTTATAGGGAAATTTTTGCTTTATCTCATTATGCAACGTAACGTGCATCTCTAAAGTAAACGAGCTTACGATCTCTATTGGTAGCCCTAACATGAAGGCCAATATCGCTGATTATGTTGGCAACGTGTTTACATACTCTAGGAGTTAATGCAGGATGTCAAAAGCCATTCGGGTTTACTGGTGTAACCACCCCCAAAAAGTCAAACAACGCAGCGAAATACCACTTGGGGTGTATTCATAATACACAGCGCTTAGATACAGAGAACGGGACCCCTAATGTGATTCTTTTGTAAAAACATCTCGTTGATTTTCGAAATCAAAAATAATAGTTGTTCCCATAATTGCATTCACAATGAAAAAGCTTGGAAGCAACACAACGAGATTTTGATCTATTTGTAGAAGTATGAAATCTTGTCAATTAAGCCTCAATGCACATCTGATAATCCATGCATTTAATTCACCTGAGAAAAACATGCTTAATAACGTCAACATAAAGTTGGTGTGTTCATCAGGTTAGTTTTAGATATGAATAATAAACAAAGGTTTCCAAAGTATATATGACCCAATTCAATCCTAAAATGCCCTTTTCCAAATTTTATGTATGATTTTTTAAAATCAACGTTGCAAAATCATGCCAGGCCATTTAAATCTCCAAAAGTCGCCAAAACGTATACCTAGGACCAACAAGTTTTTTCCCGGGATAAGCAAACTGCAAACTATCACCATACATATAAAACTTTCCGTGACTGGAACAACACAAATGCAAACTTCACGAAACACTAATTACGTTTCCTTAAGCTCATGGACACTGTAGCTGGAACGATCTTTCTTGCAATACATATATATTGCAATTTCGCCCCGTGATTAGATGTCTAACCGGATACATCTCCAAATTCGACATGTATAACGTTCGTTCCTGGTGATTGCTAGTCACCCGAACGGGGAGGTCGTTTCCCAAATAGATCTATTCATAACATTCGCGCTCACATAATGTAATTCACAACTACATCTATGCAATTGACAGTTCATGATAAAGGGGATCAACTTGGGTTATCGCTACTTAGGCAACACGTATCTTAATTTAAAATTGATTCCACTTGTGTCCATTTATAAAACGGCATATTTTTCTTCCCAAAAAATTACTAACCGTTATCCAAAAACGAGTAAAAGTGAGGATAAGGATATGAACTCATAATATCCTTTTAAAAACAATCACATTGTTATAAGATAATCAAGTAGTAAAGACTTAGTATGTAGCAAGCATGTATTCCCCCTCGCGGGTTATAAACATTCAAAAGATTGAAAAGCGAGGTTATGAACTCACATTGATGGTGAAGAACGATTGGCAGATAGGCATCTAATATGCACAATAAGAACGGAAGACGAAGCTGCTTGATCAAGAAGTTGCAACTAATCTTAACGGCTAAGATCCACTAGCTTAGGATAATATATTTGGGTTTCCCGTATGATTAGTCACATAACGCGAAGCTTTAATGAAGTATTTAGATTCTAAGTTGTAATGTTTGGTGGTTGGTTTAAATAAAATAAATTAAAAAATGTACGCCAAAGTGTGTAATCTATATTGTTTACATTACATATGAAAAATAACTCTTATATAATTCTACCGTGATTTTAATCACAAAGAAGCATCAATCCACAAAGATTAATGAAAAAGTATATAATTCCTTACATGTTTTATATAAATAAATGTTGGAATATGATTAAGTCAATTAGTTTGACATTACTTTATTAATAACGTTAAGTCTTTGTATAAAGGTTGTGATCACAAGTTTTTAACGTTAGGAATTAATCAAAACCACGTTTTGTAACTGTTTTTACTAACTTTATTGTTAGCGATATATAAAATATTTTATAAAATATATTTTGTTTCTTCGACGGCTCGTGTCTAAAACAGTTGTCTCATTGTAAAGGTATAGTTTTCGTTCATTGGTCGGGTTATTGTATAATACATGTTAATGTATCTTTTAAAATATAATATATATATTATTATATCTAGATTAAACAAGATAATATTGTTTATATTTATTTAACCGTTTAAACCTCCAATATATATTATTTATACGGTTTAATATTTGTTAAAACTTATGTTATTTTCTCATTTTCGTCTCATGTGAATCAAACGAACCTTATCGTTTATTATAAATACGAATACGAAGGATAATAACAAAAGTATTTATTTAACAATATTAAACCACCATTTTTGTCAAGATTTATATTTATAAGACTTTTATGATATTTTATTCTGCGTTTCGCTAAACCAAACACTACTTATATATAAAAACCAACGAACCCTTTGTTGATTGTCGCTAACCAAACGAACACCTAACGGGCTGTCACGGAGCAAGCACCTTAATCTTGATGACTTATCACACCAAAACGGACCCTAGGTTGATTTCTGCCCAAACCCAAAACGCTCCCTTAACTGTTTATATCCAATCCAAAACCACCCCTAGCTGCTGCCATAATACCAAACGGACCCTAATTTGCTACAAACCAAACGGACCCCGCTGTGGTGAAACCCACAGCCAACAAACACCCCTTAGGGCGGTGGCTGCCACCCACCGCAACCCCGTGTGGTGGCTGCCACCGTCAAAACAAACACCCCCTATGCACAATACAACCCAACGCACCCTCTTTGGTGGTGATACAAACCAAACGGACCCTTTTTGGGTGGTGCAGAAAAAAAAAAAAAAAAAAAAAAAAAAAAAATAACACAAACGGAACACCCCTTGGTGGGTGGTGGTTCACTTACCACCGAAAACCAACCACCCTTGGTGGGTGGTGGCTGTCACCAAGACAAACACCCTTGTGGTGTTGTCTCTGCCAAACGCACCCCTTTTTCTGAAACCACAACCCGAGGCACACCCCCCCTCCCCGTCTATTTTTATAGCCGAACCAAACCACCCTCGTGGTGGTTTTCACCACAAAAACAAACACACCCTTCGTGGTTGTTACACGTGAAACAAACGCACCCTCGGTGCCATTATTAAACCCGACGCACCCTTGGTGGTGGTCGGTGGCGGCTGTGATGATGATGATGGTGGTATGGGTCGCGGTGGGTACTTGTGAGTGGAGAGAGTGGTAACCTGAGGTGTGGAGGATGGTGTAGGGTGGCATTGGCAGCGGCGTCGGTGGGTGGTGACAGTGGGGTGGTGGCGCCTCCGTGGGAGGATCGAAGTGGGGGAGAGTGAGTTATGGTGAACGTGTAGGAACGGTTGGGGTGACAAGAATCAACTTTGTTGTTCGCTGGAAAAGTCCGCCGGAAAAGTTTTCCGGCGGCAGCAACTGGTGGCCGACGGCGGCATGGTGGCCGGCGGTGGGTGGCCGGATATTGAGAGAGAGGGAGTGAGGAAGATGAGTGTGTGTATTATTTTGATAGAAATGAAAATGATATATATGTTTTTATTTATATATTAAAACTTTCATTTAGAAGTGACAAGTTTTAATAGTTGAGGGTAAAAAGTGTAACTTTTTAATATACTTTTTGATAGAAGCGGTTCGGGACTCATTTGAGCGACTTAACGTATGATTCAACGCACGAAACTTGTGCCATTGTTTTTCGAATCATTTTTCTGATAAAAATGAGTATTCACTTGATAACATTTCATAAATATTTTATAACATTTAATAAAATATTTGTTATTTATTTTGTGGACCGGTTACGCATTGTCTGAAATAAAAATGGATTTTTACTCGAATATTCGCGTCTTCAATAAACGTTACTAAATAAAATGTTAATAATTTATTAAATATTCTCATTTAATAAAACGTGATAATTAAATGTAATTTAATTATTTTTGTGTTTCTAAAATCTTGCCGGGGGCATTTTCAGTCACATTCTGACTGTTTTCGGACGGGGTCTCAGTCAAAACTAAAAAGTGTCAGGGTTGTCGTTTTACATCTAATTGTTTAGAGTGCCGATTAATGTAAAACGTGATTTAGATGCACTGTTTTTGATAATTCCACCTAGGAATATCATTTAGTCTCCTTTTAATATGTTCCGTAAAAATTACTGGTTCGGCGGGGTGATCGCTTTTATGTGAAAATAATAGACCAAAGTCAAAATTCAAGATCGGATCCTAAAGTCCATAGATATAATCGTCATTCGAATTTTCGAAAAATTCTTCGGATGTTACAGTACTACCCTTAAAAGTACAAATTCGTCCCGAGATTAAATTTGGCTTATTATGATTGTTGAGACCAAGTGAAGAACATTAAGGTTTAATAACTCGTTCTAAACAAGGACGGTCTGATAACTTTATTCAGCAAATTCGGTGGTTTCTACGCTTCTAAATCTTACCAAAAATTTTGGCTAGGTTTGTCCAGGAATATTTAATCCATCAAAATGGGATCTCAAAATATATTCATTACAGAAATCTTTATGACTGGTATAACCGCGTTTAGGAAAAGTCTCTTTATAGTGAAAACCAGGAAAAAGGTATAGTCGCAAGTGAGTTTGTTTGTATAAGTCTCATAAATTATCCGTGGACGAGTCTCTTTTCTACTATTGTTAAGGTTCGATTAATTCTCCATCAACGTGGCTTTTGGATGTTAAGTACTCAACTTACGCTGGCCCTCGTCGTTACTAATTAGTATCATGACTTAAATTGGTGTTACTATTTGTCTCGCGCATATGAGTATCGCGCCACTGAATACTATATCTGACATATGCTTACGTCTTGTTTAAGGTCGGCGGCTTCATCACTTAGCTTGATAAAGTTTTTCACATCTGGGCACCACTCCTAGGACCCCAGCAACAGCAACCTTAACGACAATATATGAAAAATGTGATGGGATGGATGAGGGTGGGGCCCTTTTAGGGGACCCTCGAGAAACAATATCCCACGAATTAAAGGTTCAATTAAATGAAGAGGAGCTCGTGAGAGGCTTATGCGATAGACGGCGCGCCTTTAAGGTACTCAGCGTTAGTCGCCAGATGAATCAGCTACATTAGCTCAAGTGTGTAACAAGTCGGTTAGTTCCCCTGCGTCTAACGCTAACTGTTCATGCAGCGGATTTGGCATCGGCAAGAGTAATAATCAAGATTGAGATAAGGTAGTCTCAAGTGACGCGCCTTAGTCGCTCTGCCTCGAGTGGTTAGAACCGATTGTGTTTTGCGACCTTTTCAATAGATACTCTCGGCGATTTGAATTTAGGTTCAATTCCCGTGTCATCATCGATTACCACTTAAGCCCTCATTTATAATTCATTATTTGCATAAGAAAGCGTCCTATTTATGTAAATAATCAATTTGATCTCAACCTTATGGTTCGGTGATTTATAATTTATTTATTTGCTAAAATTGATAGAGGCGTCCCAATCCTTTTAAATAAACAGAATATAATCATCCTACTTAATAATTCCGATGCAATACACGTACTCAGCACTCGTCTCCCTTAAAGAGTGTGATGGGGAACCATCTGACGACCTGCAGGTGCTCTAATGAGTATGAGAGTGTTCCATAAACTCGCTTTCGGAGACAGGGAGTTTAAATCTACCCAAAAATAATATCGTCCTAGAGTTCAAGAAAGGTAATGAGTAATTGGTTAGAGTAACCAGGTATAAAAAGTCTCGATCTAAACCAGTTCAAAGCATAGCAATTATCATATAAATCCTCCTATTACAGTTCTCACCGCCCCATAAAGACTTGTAATACTTTGATATATACATAAATTCCCATGTAAACCTCGCTCTCTGTGACGGGCCCTTTGTTAACATCAGAATTATCATATCAATCCTCATTTACTAGTCCCGCCCATACAGGACTTGTAATACTTTAGATTAATATCCAATAACGGCCCTGTAACACAAAAATTCATGACGGTCTCCGGTGTCTAATCCACATATATATTATAAAGTTATGAAGAAAAATAATTCCTCTAGAGACCTATTGTTTAACTTACAATGCCTGAGACGAAATGAAACACTCGTGCAAACTCACAATTGTCTTAGGAAGTACAAATGAGACCTCGCGGCTCTCTCTCCTCACAATGCTGTCTGCTAGGTCCATCATTTAAGACCATCTGTGCAATCTTCACAATGTCACGCTCTGAAGTTAAATTGCTAGAACCATTGTATAACTCCACAAGGTTGATGGTATAATCTCGAGGACCATTGTGCAACTCTCACATATGTCTTATGAGATGCTATGAGGCTCGCGCGATATAATTACTCTTATATAAATAAACGTTTGCTCGCTCTATCTAGCCAAAAGATGTACGCATTATATTCACATATTTTGTATGACACATGTACTTAATGCAGCTAGTAATGTAGCACATAGCAAGTAACGTGTATTGCACTTGGAAAAGTTTGATGGTGATGCAATGTTTGTGGAACACGGTTATAGTCGTAGGGTAAAATATGCAACCTAGTTCTCTATAACCAGTGCTCTGATACCAATCTGTAACACCCCCAAAATTTCAACAACGCAGCGAAATACCACTTGGGGTGCTACTTCATAATACACAGCGCTAGATACAAGGAGAACGACCCCCTAATGTGTCGTTTGTTTAAACAAATCTCGTGATTTTCCGAAATCTAACTCGCTCTCGCAGATTTGTCCCATAATTGCTTCAATATGAAAAGCTTGAAAAGCAACACAACGAGATTTGATCTTTTGTAGAAGTATGAAATCTTTGCTAATTTAGACTCCAATGCACATCAGATAACTCAAGCATTTATTGTCACGAGAACAACATGTTAAAAACGTCAACTTATAGTGGTGTCGCTTCATCGGTTAGTTGTAGATATGAATAATAAACCAAAGGTTTCCAAAGTATAGCTCGCGCTCCCATTTTAATTATTACTAAAATGCACCACGCGCTCCAATATCGCGTACGGATTTTTAAAATCACACAGTTGCAAAACCATGCACACTAGGCCA
This sequence comes from Tanacetum coccineum, assembly GCA_026074375.1. Lineage (NCBI taxonomy): Eukaryota > Viridiplantae > Streptophyta > Magnoliopsida > Asterales > Asteraceae > Tanacetum > Tanacetum coccineum. Next base: position 5,643 of record BQNB010112793.1, on the reverse strand, counting down.
TGTATGATCTCCATAATTAGCGCAGCAAATCGCTCTCTAACCTAGGCACCTATCGTATTTTCGTGACTGTAAAGCAAACTGAAACTATCACAACCTATAACACTTCCCCGTGATGGATAACAACAAATGCAAAAACATCACGATAACACTCTCATCTACGCTTTCCTCTCTCGCTCATGACACTGAAGCGCGCCACTCGATCTTTCTCTGCACTAATCATATATTGCAATCTCGTCGTCTGCCCCGATTTGATGTCTAACCCGATAATCATCTCCAAATCCTAGGACCTGCTATAAGTTCGCTTTCCCGGTGATAAAGCTAGTCTACACGCAAGGGGAGCGCACGCGTTTCCAATAGATCTATTTATAACATTAAGCGCTCACATAATGTAATTCCAACTACATCTATGCAATTTGAATAGTTCCATGATAAAAGTGGGTCACTTGGGTTTATCGCTACTTAGGCAACAGTAATCATTACTATAAAATAGATCCACTTTCGTGTCCATTTATTAAAACGATTGCCATATTTTCATGCCAAAAATATATATAACGTTATCAAAAAAACGAGTAAAAGTGAGGCTATGTATTCTATAATATCCTTTAAAAACTCTATCACTTGTTATAGATAATCAGTAAGTAAAGAGTTTGTAGGCATGGCATGTATTTCCCCCTCTCGGGTTTTATAAACATTCAAAGATTGAAATCGAGGTTTGAACTCAAATTGATGGTGAAGAATTGATTGGCAGATAGGCATCTAATATGGCAACAATACGAACTGAAGACGAAGAATGCTTGATCAAGAAGTTGCATCTAATATTTACGGCTAAGATCCACTAGCTTAGGATAATATATTTGGGTTTCCCGAACTGATTAGTCACATTCAAACGCGACACAATTGATGAGATTTAGTTTCCCAAGATGTAATAGTTTGTTTGGTTCGGTTAAATAAATAAATTGAAAATATACGCAAAGTGTGTAATCTATATTCGTTATTATCTTACATATGAAAAATAACCCTTTATATAATTCCTTACCGTGAATTATATCACAAAGACGATCAATCCAAAGATTAATGAAAAGTATATAATACCTTACAGGTATTATATAATAAATGTGAATAATTAATTAAATCAATTAGTTTGACATTACTTTAATTAATAAGAAGACTTTGTATAAAGGTTGACACATGTCTTAACGTTATGAATTAATCAAACCACGTTTGTAACAGTTTATAACAATTATAAAATATAAATAATATTTTTAAAATTATATATTTTTGTTTCTTCGACGGCTAGGTCCTTTAAACAGTTGTCTCATTGTAAAGGTTATAGTTTTCGTTCATTGGTCGGCGTTATTGTATAATACAGTTAATATATCTTTTTAAAATATAATATATTATTATTATATATAGATTAAACAATGATACTATGTTATATTTTATTTAAAACGTTTAAACCACCAATATATATTTATCCGGTTTTAATATTGTTAATTTTATGTTATTTTCATTTGTCGTTCTCATGTAATAAAACGAACCTCTTTATCGTTATTATAAATGACGATACGAAGATAATAGACAAAAGTATTTATTTAACCAATAACCACCATTTATGTCAAGATTTTATATTTATAAGACTTTATGATCTATTTATTTGCCGTTTCGCTAACCAAACACACCCTATATATGTAAAACCAAACGAACCCTTGTTGATTGTCGCTAACCAAACGCACCCTAACGGCTGTCACGGCAGCCAAACGCACCTAATCTTGCATGATTATCACACCCAAACGGACCCTAGGTGATTTCTGCCCCAACCAAACGCCCCTTAACTGTTTATATCCAACCAAACACCCCTAGCCGCTGCCATAATACCAAACGGACCCTAATTTGCTACAAACCAAACGGACCCCGCTGTGGTGAAACCCACAGCCAACAAACACCCCTTAGGGCGGTGGCTGCCACCCACCGCAACCCCGTGTGGTGGCTGCCACCGTCAAAACAAACACCCCCTATGCACAATACAACCCAACGCACCCTCTTTGGTGGCGATACAAACCACACGGACCCTTTTTGGGTGGTGCAAGAAAAACCAAACGAACACCCCTTGGTGGTGGTGGTTCATTACCACCGAAACAAAACCACCCTTGGTGGGTGGTGGCTGTCACCAAGACAAACACCCTTGATGGTGTTGTCCTCTCTGCCAATAACGCACCCCTTATCTGAAACCACAAACACGACGCAACCCCCCCCCCCCCCCCCCCCCCCCCCCCCCCCCCACCGGTCTGTTTTTATAGCCGAACCCAAAACCACCCTCGTGGTGGTTTTCACCAAAAAAACAAACACACCCTTCGTGGTTGTTACACGCGAAACAAACGCACCCTCGGTGCCATTATTAAACCCGACGCACCCTTGGTGGTGGTCGGTGGCTGTGATGATGACGACGGTGGTATGGGTCGCGGTAATGGAGTGGAGAGAGTGGTCACGAGGTGGTGGAGATGGTGTAGGGTGGCATGGCATCGGCGTGGTGGTGGTGACAGTGGGGTGGTGGCGCGTGGAGGAGCGAGTGGGGGAGAGGGAGTATGGTGAACGGGTAGATCGGGTGACAAGAATCAACTTTGGCGTTCGCCGGAAAAGTCCGCCGGAAAAGTTTTCCGGCGGCGGCAACTGGTGGCCGGCGGCGGCATGGTGGCCGGCGGTGGGTGGCCGGATATTGAGAGAGAGGGAATTTTTATGTGAGGGAAGATGGAGTTTGTGCTTGTGTATTATTTTGATAGAAATGAAAATGATATATATGTTTTTATTTATATATTAAAACTTTCATTTAAAAGTGACAAGTTTTAATAGTTGAGGGTAAAAAGTGTAACTTTTTAATATACTTTTTGATAGAAGCGGTTCGGGACTCATTTGAGCGACTTAACGGATGATTCAACGCACGAAACTTGCGCCATTGTTTTTCGAATCATTTTTCTGATAAAAATGAGTATTCACTTGATAATATTTCATAAATATTTTATAACATTTAATAAAATATTTGTTATTTATTTTGTGAACCGGTTACGCATTGTGTGAAATAAAAATGGATTTTAACTCGAATATTCGCGTCTTCAATAAACGTTACTAAATAAAATGTTAAATAATTTATTAAATATTCTCATTTAATAAAACGTGATAATTAAATGTAATTTAATTATTTTTGTGTTTCTAAAATCTTGCGGGGGCATTTCAGTCACCTTCTGACTGTTTTCGGGTCTTGGTCAAAACTAAAAAGTTGTCAGGGATGTCGTTTTACATCAAATTGCTTTAGAGTCCGAATAATGAAAACGTGATTTAGCTGCTCGTTTTTGATAAATCAACTTAGGAATAACATATATCTCCTTTAAATATGTTCCGAAAAATTATTGGTTACGCGGTGATCGCTTTTATGTGAAAATAAAAGACCAAAAGTCAAAAAGTCAAGTCAGATCCTAAAAGTCAAAGGATATAATCGTCTTTCGAATTTTTGAAAATTCTCGGATGTTACAACTGGTACAACCAGAGATTCGTATGTGGAAGTGGGAGAGAATAACAATGGATTTCATCACAAAGCTACCCAAAACCTTAAACGAACATGACACAATTTGGGTCATTGTCGATCGCCTTACCAAATCCGGCCACATTTCATACTTTAACCCGAGAGACAGATAGTATGGAAACCCTTACAGAGAGACAGATAGTATGGAAACCCTTACAAGATTGTACATAAAGGAAATAGTCTCCCGGCATAGAGTGCCAATATCTATCATCTCGGATCGTGATAGTCATTTCACGTACAGATTCTGGCAATCATTACAGAAGGCTTTGGGTACTCAATTAGATATGAGTACGGCAAATCATCCTGAAACTGATGGACAAAGTAAAAGAACAATCCAAACACTTGAAGACATGCTTTGAGCTTGTGTTATAGATTTTGGTAAAGGATGGGAAAAACACTTACCATTAGTAGAATTTTCTTACAAATAAAAGTTACATGTCAGTATCAAGGCAGCACCATTTGAGGCACTTTATGGTCGAAAGTGAAGATCACCTGTTTTTTAGGCTGAAGTTGGAGATGTTCAACTTACGGGACCAGAAATAATCTACGAAACCACTGAAAAGATAGTGCAAATTTGACAACGCATGCAAGCTGTAAGAGATCGACAAAGAAGTTACGCCAATGTAAGGCGAAAGCCTTTAGAATTTCAAGTTAGAGATCGTGTTATGTTAAAAGTATCACCTCGTAAAGGAATCATCCAATTTGGAAAACGAGGAAAGCTTAACCCTCGGTACATTAGACCATTCAAAATCCTTGAACGTATTGGCCCAATGGCATACAAACTAGAGCTTCCTAAAGAGCTCAGTAATGTCTACAGTACTTTCCACGTTTCTAATCTAAAGAAATGCTTATCTGACGAATCCCTTGTCATTCCAATGAAAGATCTTTGACTCGATGACAAACTCAACTTTGTGGAAGAACTAGTAGAGATGATGGATCGAGAAGTCAAGAAACTGAAACAAAGTCTTATTCCTATAGTCAAAGTAAGATGGAACTCTAAAAGAGGACCATAATTTACATGGGAACGCAAAGATCAAATTCGTGCAAAGTATCCACATCTGTTTTCAAACATCACTCCGGCATCCAACTAAATCTCGGGATGAGATTTCTTTTAAGGGAGGGAGACTATAACAACCCGTAATTTTCATCAATGTAATTATCCATCTATTAAATTAGATGCACTGTAATATCCATCTATTAAATTAGATGCACTGTAATATACCACCTTTTTATAGGGAAATTTTTGCTTTATCTCATTATGCAACGTAACTTGCATCTCTAAAGTAAACGAGCTCACGCAACCTCTACCAATGCCATCTATATCTATGTTTACGTCATGTAAACATCCTAATATGTCAAGTCAATATCTTAATATCATTTTTATCAAGTACATTATCCATTTAACGTACTTTTCAAAATGTTATATCAAAACATTCATTAAATGTTGACGTTTATATCAAAACCCCAATTATATGTAATGTATACATATAAAATGAATGTGCAAGCCCCTAAAGCATGTATACAAGTATCAATACACAACATTTGAATATCTTTTCCCTCCTAAATTAAGTTACAACTTTCTAAAGCACAATGTACAAGCTAATCATGCCTAAAAACCTAATTAGGTCATTTAAGCTCCTAAATCATGTTTAAACTTTACCACCACTTTAGCACAAGATACAAGCACTTAATGCATGACTTTTAAACCTTAAACCTAAACCCTAATTAATCCTAAAAGCCTAATCTAAAACCCTAAACCCTAAATAAAACCCAAAAACCCTAATTTCATTTTAAACCTAAAACTAAGCCCTAAACCTTAATCCTAAACCTTAAACCTAACTCGATCTAAAAACCATAAAACCCTAACCCGTGACCCATTAAACTCGGCACCCCTTTTTATTTCATTTGGACCCATTTTCAACCCAACCAAGCACCCTAGCACCTCTATGAGATCACCACTATGTCACCAAGCAGCCACCGAGCACCTTACAAGCACCTCCATCACATCCCTTGGCCACTAAGGCTTCTAGTCACTCTATAGTAGTCGAACCCCCCTACAACCTTCCACC
>BQNB010112792.1:0-22080 GCA_026074375.1 Tanacetum coccineum | reverse complement strand
TTCTTCTCTTGCACTTGAGGAATTGAGCTTGGATCACTTGGAAACAAAGCTTTATGATTAAATGATCAAAGGATTTTAATAAAATGTGTGGGTTATTTTTGATCAGAAAGAATGAGTGCAAAAGGTGAGAAAACAATTGGAATAGTCCAGTATTTATAGGACATTCTGGAGGAGCATCTACCTATGGGTCGCCCGTGTATTTAAGGGGGCCGCCCTAGACTAGGCGCTCCCCAGTTTGTCCTTTTGTGTAGGGGGAATTTTCTAGAACTTTCTAGCCGTTTTAGGTCCGAAAATTTGAATTTCAAAATGTTTATTTTGAATAAAACATTTCTTTTAATTGTAGAAAATGTTTTGTAATGTTTATAAAAATGTTTACAACATTTTATAAAAGTGTGAGGTTGAATAAAAATTTCCTTTGATCATAAAATGCATTAAGCATTTATTTATTCATACCTTTAAGTGATATAATTTTCGAAATGAAAATTTACTACTAATTACTTGTTTACGTTTAATTTTACATTGAACGTTTTTATATTTTGTGATTATCAAAACGTAAAGATGTGAAAAATATTAATAATGTTTTTAGGCATTATTTCTATCAACAATCTCCCCTTTTTTGATGATTACAAAATTTAAACTCATTAAATGTAAAATTATTTTTAAACAAGTATTTAGTGAGTTTTATGTCATTTCTCCCCTTTTTTGTAGAATCAAAAAGGCATCGTCGAGAATTGCTAGTAAAATCGACGGAATAAATGCTCCCCCTTGATGTGTGCTCCCCCTCGTTCGAGGGCACCAAGGAATCAAGCTATGGTTTCTTGGCTACAAAAACGAGTTAGAACAATACAAATATTTCTAACATGTAGCAAGTGAGGAAAAATATGGCATAATGATAATGCAACCAACAATAATCATCCATTTAACATAAAATAGTGTGTGAACCACACTCATGCATACAAAATAAATAACATGCTAACATACATGAAAATTTTAAACTACAAAAAGTCCTATAACTAGTAAAGCTCCATAGGACTTGCTTGCAAAATGGTGGATGAACAATTATTTGAGAAACTAAACATAGAGTATGTTTAGTTTGGGGAAGATGGTGGAGGTGGTGGGATGATGGTTGTTGGTGGTTGTGAGAGCATATGTTCAATATATGAAAACATATATTGAAGTTCATCCCTTAACCTAAAAATGAGGGTTCGGTTGTGGACACAACAAAGGCATGAATCACCATGCGCTTCGAGTAAATTCCAAGGGATGGGATGCCCAATGATGGGGAGAAAGTGATGGTGAGTTGTGATGAACATCAAGTAGAGTAATGGGTGAGAGTGAGAGGGTTATTTTCATTAAGTTGGGTGCTTGAGTTGGAGGTGGTGGAGGAACTCTAGGAGGTTGATAATGGTTAGTGTATGATGAGGAAGATGATGTGTTGGTGATGATCATTTGGAAGGGATTTATGGGAAGAGAATGGATTGAAAAAGGAATGAATTTGAACTAGTTTAGGTTATTCCAAATTGTGTTTGAGCATTCTGGGCAAAGATAGCTAAGACTAGGTAAAAGAGGGTCAAAAAGCAGGAAAAATACTGTTTTACCCATGATTTGCTAGGACGGTCCCCTTAATCAGGGGCCGGTCCCCTTAAAGATAAGGGGGCCGCCCGTTATGAATTAAGGGGGCCGCCCTCTGCTGGTTTCCATTTTTCACAGAAAAACAATTTTTCTCAGAATTTTTTGTGAGAGTATTTCTGTTTTGGTGGTTTATTTGCAGCAAGCCCTATTGAGTTTTATGAGCATATTTAATCATATAACATGTAATAAACACATCAAATCATAGAACCAAAGTAGCATAAGTAGTTGATTAAATAAAACATCCCAAGGTTTAAATCATCATAGCAAATAAGCATCTAAAGATAACTAATAACCAAGTCTTTTGGAATAAATCGGATAATCACCACACAAGTTGTTTAGAACATACACATAATCAAGTTAAAAATTGTCTTAAACCACATTTAATTATCTAGCTAATTTCTTTCCTATGTCTTCACTTCTTCTTCTTGCTAAACACTCCTTTTAGTGCCTTTCCAAATGATTTGAACCCTCAGCGCATCTCCTTATGCATTCGTTGCATTTGGTTGAGCAAGGTGGTTTGTCATGCAAATAGAGTTTCATCGGTTTGTTCGGAAGAGGAAGGCATTTGGTAGTTTTGGTAATCGAGTGGATGAAGAGAGTTAAGATAGGTGGTAGGAGATGCGGTACTTGCTCGAGAAGTTTCGACATCATCATCATCATCATCGTGTTGATGAGATGACGTGCCTTGATGATGAGAGGATGAAGAAGAGACTGAACAACGTGCCTTGCCACGATTACTTAGAGGTCATCAATTTTGTCTTAGGGCAAAAGGACGCATGACTCGCTCAACAATGTCATATGTGTCATTATCAAGATGAGGATACGTTTCCACGACGTATCGATAAAGACGAGTTAAAAACATGCCATATGGAAGATTTGCGGTTAGAGTAGCTTTGGCACATTCGATTCTTTTGACAAATAAATAAGCAAGATTGTATTGTTCTTCGGCAACAACACAATACAACATGTGAGCAAGACAAGCGAGGAGACGGTCCCGATGTCCTCCTAGTCCGAACACATTCTCTCGAATGAGTTCTTCCCATTGCTTCATGTCGGGGCTTAACTCTTTGGCGAGAATTTGATTTGGATTGAGAGCGACTGTTTGACTTTTAATGGTACGGTCTACCATGACACGTTCCAATTCAAGAAGTCGACGAATGTCGTCGGGAGTAGGAAGATCGGTGCAATATGGTCCCTCGGTTTCTTGAGAATATTCAAGAGATGCAAGGTCCCACTCGTTTGTAAAAACGGCTTGACCATTGTGTGGAATTTTGAGGATTTGACCGAATTGAGCGAGAGTAAGAGTTATGAATTCGTGTTGAATCATAAAAGAGATGACAAGATAGCCATAGTCATCGGTTTGTACCGTGACTTGACTATAGAAGTCTAGAATAAATCTCGGAACAATCGGTTTGTTGATTTGAAAGAGACAATTGAAGCGAATGTTAGTAAAGAAACGCTCGATATTGTTGGATTTGTAGTAGGCTTGATCAACAACACGACCTTCGTGAATGTTGCGGTTTTCAATAGGTTTGTAGAATTGGGCAATAGTAGGGGAGATGCCAGGAATTTTGGATACTTTTGGGATGTAGGATTTAGTGAGAGATACATCGGTGGTAGTAGCTTTCGGCATTTTTGTCACCTAAACAAGTCAACAACAATGTCAAGAAAAAAAATGCAAAAATAAAAAGAGTATGTAAGAAAAATACTATATGTGGAACCAAAATTACTTCGACTCTAAAAAATAAAAACCTAAGAAGTAATTTTTATGTTCCTTAGTTTATTTTTAACTCAACTTTAAGTATTGACAAATGTATACATTAGATTGTATATTTCGTCAATTCATGTGAGTTTGTTTGCAATTGGCTTATCACTAGTAAAGTACTTATTTTGACTCAAAAATTCTTATTAATTCGTGATAAGCCAAACACCCCCTTATGGGTAGATATCTTGTCCAATATGTCAAAATATATATGAATTACATATTTTGTTGACTCACACTAGTTTGTTATGTGTTTATATACGTGATAAAAATGTAGTGATGGCCATCTCGACTCTAAACAATCATCTTAGGATAAACAATCATTCCTAGGAGATGAACCAAACAATCCTTTATTTTCTATAAATTTCTACTCATTGATTTTAAGTGTGGGTGTGTGTATTTTATATATTTTTTAGATATATATATATATATATATATATATATATATATATATATATATATATATATATATATATATATATACATATTTATTTACAGGGGGACTTCTTTTCAGATCAATTCTTAGTGCGAGAACTGACAGAACCACCAAAAAACTTAATGCAACGCCTTTTAAAAAAAAATTATTACATGGAATATCATCAATAATCGTAAGTATCCACCTATGTTTCTTCAGTATCTCATGAAATCTTATCCTGATTTCCCATCTTCTTTCACAAACCTTACACACGGCCGCAATTTGTTGTTGACTCCTTATAAGAACATACATGCACTACTTTAAGAAAAATTTTGTATTTACAAATTTTTATCAAATTCTTTAGAAATTACTATGTTTTTTTAATAATATTGTTGTTTTTAGAACATATGTGCAAATAAATACAATTATTGAAGGCGTGCATGCATGTTTTTGGTGGTTCTGTCAGTTCTCGCACTAAGAATGGTTCTGAAAAGAAAGTCTCCACTAGATTATACATACATATTCGATATATTTATACATATTAATATATATAATATAGAAATTTATATATTTACACACACAACACACACAACCAAACTATAACATATATATATATATATATATATATATATATATATATATATATATATATATTATATATATATATAATATATATATATGTTTGGATAATCAATACTTGATTAATTTTAACATGTTTTGGCATTAATCAACAATGTGTAAGTTTTAAAAATACATATATGCAAAAATTCGGCCATATGCTCATAAGTATACATGTTCTTAAAATTTTGACTCAATAAGTGTTTTGATTCAAATTCTATGGGAATCATTTTTAGTTATGGAAATCCTTGACTTAAATCTAGAATATAACAATAATGAAAACCCCCAATTTTGATTAAGAACAAAATTGGATGAAATCAAACAAAAAGAAGGTTGAAAAAGATACAAGAAATGTTGTTGATTTACTTGTTAGTGAAAGCCCTTTGCGAATTTTGGTTAATTGGAAGATTTGAGGTTTTGATTTTAATGGCAATGGTGATGGTATTTTCGTCACGGCATGTGGGAGAAGAGGGAAGAGAGAAAAATGATGTTTTTATATAAAATTCGACTGTAAGGGGGTGTTTGGTTTCGCAGATAGGCGGTCCCCTTAATTAATTAAGGGGCCCACCCTTTTTACATGGCCGGTCCCCTTTCTTTTAAGAGGGCCGCCACCTGAAAGAAAAAAAATTCTTCGATTTTTGGCTAGTTTTGTGAGAATGAAACCTGCTGGGGCGGGGGGTGATGATAATAAAATTTTTAAGTAAAATATTTGTTTAATTAAAAAGTTTCTTTGACTATCTCGGACGAGATAATCAGGATGTCAATACATAAGATGATTTAGTGACTAGACTTTTTGCGAACAGTGATGATATTATTTTCTTTGAACGAAAAAAATACAAATTAAGTGTACGTTTGAAATGGAAAGAGTAGATATTGTGAGTGGAGGAGAGATTGGAATGAAGTTATGACCTTAAACTGGGCAATTTTGAATAGACGTAGTTCAGGCGAGCATCGAGGTAGAAGGGAGTAAAACACACAAACACACAATATGCAAAATATACAATGCAGAAATCAAACACACAAATATGCAAATTAATCTAAACTACACTAAACTAAAAATACTAATAAAAACAAGAATTAAACAACTTCACTCCCCAGCAACGGCGCCAAAAACTTGATGTGTCGTTGTGTTGGTGTTATTTATGTATCAAGTTTTACTATTTATTTTATGCCGACTATACCTAAAAACAACACTTTAACGGGCAGTGTACCCGGCCAATTATAGTTTTGTTGGTAAGTAAGGTGTCAATCACTAAGAGCGAGAGCGTTAATTCCAAGTTAAACCTAAAACTGATCAAAATAGGGGTTTTCCAGTCCTAAGAGACTACACGTTTTGTGTATCTAACCTAAAGGTTTATGATAACAAGAAACAATCAACACACCATCAAGAAGAAAAGAAAAGATAGAAAGCGGTCGAAGAAACTAATGTAAGGAAACCTATCAATCCAATGAATAATCCGATAAAATGCAGGTTTGTTTATTTAGTGCAATGATTGTCTTATCTCGAAGGGCATATCATTCCTAGACTTAGGCGGTACTTCTTCCTAAGACCTAGACACGCTAATTATGTCACAATTAGACGCATCCGCATAAAGCTTCCTTATGTTGATTATAATCTATCTTAGGATCTAAGTAATGGTGCTCTTACTAAACCCTAGCTCATCGAGACTTTACCCACTTACTGCTTAATGGCGATTTATATACTAGTAGTCCACTGTCCGAGTCCTTACCAATGGAATAAGAACGTACTCGTTGATACCAAGGTCACCTTATGGCTCAACTAAGCTCACTAAACAAAAGGCAAAGATAGGTCAATATTTGTGATCCTATAATTCTAGATATATAAATTGCAATATAGAGAGCTATCTCGGACTCTTAGCCTACGCCCAAACAACACTAAAGTTGCAGCGCATTAAATATATAGCACTAGACCCAGTTGAATGATAGGTCGCATACTTAAGCACGTAAACGAATATAAATTGATAAACATAAACAACAATCAACGATAAATTAAGCAATCGAGATAAACACACTAAGCATTAGAACATGGCTGATACCTAATGGTATCAGCCGATAGTCATTGTAAAAATACACACGGTTTCATATATTAACGATTAAAGTAAAGAAACTTCGATCGAACGCATATTCGGTTGCGCGAAGATTACAAGAGTTTTCCTATGATCTTGAGAATCTTTTCTGACCTTCTATGCTCTTCTAATCGTCTCTTGGTCGACTTGGTGGTTTAGGGATTCACTTGCATACATAAAACTGAGTTTTGGGTCGTCTATATATAGGGTCTAATAGTCGATTCGATACGCCGTATCCATCCATGTGGGATATGGCATATTGGGGATTTCTTGGAGTAAGAACCACGTTTGATATCTTATAGAATCTTTGTGTATAATAAACCTTGGATACGGCGTATAGAGGATCCTTGATACGGCGTATTGGGTCTTCAATCCTTCATGATTATCTGTGAAGTGTAGGAACGGATACGTCGTATCTTCTTAATGGATACGGCGTATTGATGTAAAACCAATTAATTCTTCATCGTTGACTAAAGTATTATATACGGCGTATCGTTGATGTGGATACTTCGTATTCTTCAAAGTCAGGCAATGGTCTTTTGATTCGTCAAAGTCTGGGATACGTCGTATAGGTCTAGAATAATACGGCGTATTTGCTGTGAGATCAGTAGACTTTCTCAAACTTCTTCATTTATGCTCTAAAATGCGTGCCTTTTAGCTAATCTTCACCAAGTACTCCATAATTACTGCAATTCTTAAATCTAAAGATCAAAAACCAAAAAATTTCGGTTCGTTTTCGGTTTTATACAAAAACCGAACCAAACCGAACCATGCTCACCCTTAAAGTGAAGTGTTTGGATCCTTAAGTGTGAATTTAAAGTTCTTATTAATGAACCAATATTCGTCAAAATTACTATCTTCTCACAACGTTGGTTTTTATTGAATATATTTTTTATCAAGATATTAATTACTAAATCAATGCCTAATTATTCTTACGGCTTTTGTCCGTTCGAATAATCAAAACACTAATCTAAGTAATCCGAAAATCACTAATTAATATTCCCTTTTTAATTATCACACTTAATTCACCAAACACTACTCACTTAACAAGCATAATAAAACTACTCACTAATTATCATAACTAAACTAGCATAAACAAACATAATCGATTAAGCTAAAAGATCAAAAAGATATATAAGACGAATATGCTTGCTAAGTGACATGAAAAGATCCTTAAGTGTGAATTAAAGTTTTTAATGACGAATTACTACCCGTAAAAAGATTATTTTCTCACAACGTTGGTTTTTATTGAAAACAATTTCTTATAAAGGTATTAATTACTAGATTTGATGTTTGATTATTTCTCTGGATTTTGCCCTTCAAAATAATCAAATAAGAAATCTAAATAATCTGAAAACTATTAATCAATAATCCTTTTTTAAAATCCACACTTATTTCACTAATCACAATCACTTAACAAGCATAAATAAACTACTCACTAAGCATACTAATTAAGCTAGCAACAATAAACATAAACGTTTTTAAACTAAATAATAAACTACAACTACTAATGAGAGAAAAATAAAAGAAAGAAGAACCCGATTGAAGAAAATGGAGACAAATTTAAACTACCCGATCTTATACACTTAATTAAACACTAAAGATTAAAACTTTATTAGTTTTTATATAACTAATTAGCTAATAAAGTTATGAGCTTTATTAACTAATTAGCTAAATAAAACCTTAAAAAGCTTGAAACTTTAGTAGTAAAATAAGCTTATAAGACCCATAAGATTTAATAAAATAATTCAAAACGCAAAAATAAGCAAAACGAAAACAATAAGCTCTTTAAAGATAGGAACTTTAGATCTAAATCCACCCGAAACCTAGGTGTTCTACTCCGAAAAACGAATAGAAATCTGGTATAATAAAGGATTTAGATCTAATAAAATAATTCAAAAAAGCAAAAAATAAGCAAAACGAAATAAGCTAAATAAGCTTATTCGAAAAGCTTAAACAAACATGAATATAAAATAAGCTTAGATGAGATAAGCTATAAGGAGCTTATTCAAATATAAGCTTAAGATCTAAAAATAAATAAGCTAACAAGAGCTTATTTGGAAATAAGCTAAAAAGATAAAATAAGAAAAAGAGAGGATTAGGAGAAGAAAATACGCATAAATAATACCAACCTTTATAAAACAAAACATCTCCATTAATCAAAATAAGCCAATACAATAAGTAGATCCAATAAGCTAAAAGCTTTTACAATAAGCCAAAACATAAAATTAAGCTAACTATTCTACTCTTACTCCTACTCCTACTCCTAAAACTACTATGTGAAAAGAAAAGTAAACAAAAGATAGATAATGATCCAGTATGCTGTGTGAGGGAGGAGTATATAAAGCCCAAGCCTCAGGGGAATCTTCGTAATATTGCTAGAAAATACGTCCTTTCACAGCCAATGATTGGCATTTATTTGCCACGGATCTGGAACCTAAGATGACAGCTACAATATTCTACTTGAAACTAATCATCGCTTGCCACGTCACCTTCCAGAAACTTCAATCATTAACCGGCTAGCCAATGATTGGCTCAGATCACGGGCCAACCTCTGAACCTCGTACCCCTGCCAAACCTGCAACATAGTACTGAAGTCAGACAGACACGTGGCGAGCTAGCATTGGCTAGCCGCCACCACGTGTCACCAGCAGAATGGACAGCCGCCAGCCACGTGGCAGTCCACGTGTCCGGTCGACGCCGATCAACAGTGGTCAACCACGGTAAATGGTGGCGGACCACCAGTCAACCATCACCGGACCATCATAGCACCGCCGCCGGACCATCGGTCAACCATCACCGGTCAACGGTTGTCGAAAACTGGTCGAGCCGGGTCAACGTTCAGGTCGAGCTGGGTCTTGGGTCAGGTCGGGTTGCTACGTGGCACCACCTGAGTGGGCCACGTGGCACCCGAGTAAAATACTCTAACATTTGGCTAAGGAGGGACTCGAGACCCTGACCTCTCGGTCAAAATCTCATGTGCACACACCTTTACCACTATGCTGGAGCATAGCTTTAATTAGTATAAGCACAATTTAATATAAAAGGGTTAATGTAATAGGTCCAGGTCCGAATGTATAAAAGGTTCAAATTAGATGGGACAGGGTTCAAATAAGAAGGGTTCAAGATAGAAAGGCTGGTGCCGTTGGACTCATATTTTGTGCTCTTTGCAATGGAGTGCTCGGAGAATGTTTATGACTTCGATTGAATCTCGATAAATATGAAAATATCGTCGAAAGTCACCCGACAACGGCACCATTTTGATATACGTCAAAAGCGTGTCGTAATAATATATATAGTATATCCCGTTAGATGTAAAAATTACTTTAGGAAAAGTAATAATTATTCTTCCAAATGTCGTATCCACGGCAAGAATTGAATTAAGATTTACGTTAATGTTTTTCGTTTGATACTTGATTATCTTTTTATTTTGGTTTTTGTATTTATACTAATTAAAATAATAAACTAAATTAATACTAAATAATAATATGCAAAGCAAATAGATCTAAGATATATATAAAACGGATATGCTTGTCAAGTGAGGTGTTCGGATCCTTAAGTGTGTATTAAAATTCTTAATGACAAATTACTACTCGTAAAAAGATTATTTTCTCACAACGTTGGTTTATTTTGAAAACAATTTCTTATAAAGGTATTACTACTAGATTTGATGTTTGATTATTTCTTCGGATTTTGCCCTTTGAATTAATCAAATAAGAAATCTAAATAATCCGAAAACTATTAATCAATAATCCCTTTTTAAATCCACACTTATTTCAATAATCACAGTCACTTAACAAGCATACATAAACTACTCACTAAGCATACTAATTAAGCTAGCAATAACAATCAAATTAACAAGAATAAACATTTTTAAACTAAATAATAAACTACAACTACTAATGCGAGAAAAGGAAAAGAAAGAAGAACCCGATTGAAGAAAATGGAGACGAATTTAAACCACCCGATCTTATAAACTTAATTAAACACCAAAGATTAAAACTTTACTAATTTTTATATAACTTATTAGCTAGTAAAGTTATGAGCTTTATTCATTAATTAGCTAAATAAAACCTTAAAAAAACTTGAAACTTTAGTAGTAAAATAAGCTTATAAGACCCATAAGCTCCTCGCCTAAGTGTTGGATCGATTTCATCAACATTAAAACAATCAAAGTTATGATAAATAATATATATTAATAAGCTAGAGATTATTATAAAGACAATAAGCTAATAAAAATGAAAACTTTAAATCTAAATCCACCCGAAACCTAGGTGTTCAACTCCGAGAAGTAAACGGGAATCATGTTTAATTAAGGATTTAGATCTAATAAAATAATCCAAAAAACAAAAATAAGCAAAACAAAAACAATAAGCTATTTAAAAATGATAACTTTAGATCTAAATCCACCCGAAACCTAGGTGTTCTACTCCAAAAAGTGAACGAGAATCGGGTATGATTAAGGATTAGATCTTATAAACGAACAAGCTAGTTGAAATAAGCTAAAAAAATAAGAAAATAGAAATAAGCTAAATAAGCTTATTCGAAAATCTTAGACAAACAAGAATATGAAATAAGCTTAGATGAGATAAGCTATAAGGAGCTTATTCGAATTTAAGCTTAAGATTTAAAAATAAATAAACTAACAAGAGCTTATTTGGAAATAAGCTAAAAAGATAAAATAAGAAAAAGAGAGGATTAGAAGAAGAAAATAAGCATAAATAAGTGTCATATTTGGCCACATCCTCATACTGTTCCTCATCATGAAAGCTTCAAATCAGAGTCTTTGCAAGAAGTCTTTATCTTAAAATCTTGAGCTTTCAAGATTGTTGTCTTTGGGTAGAATGAGCATGATATGTGGTACTGAATCGACTTTGGTTGATGGGATACATTCACCACCGTTTACCTGCAGGTTTTTTATTTTCTTACATTAGTTGATAATCAAGAAAATTGATTTGAAAATTAATCGCGTTTATTACTGACACTTGAAAAAGCGTTAATAAACACATCTTGATATTTAATCATTTATCAAATTCATCAACCTCAATTCATTTACTAGACATATGAGATCTAGTTGTCACAAGATTTGATTTCATATAGAATCTCGCAGTCACCTACCAGAGCTTGTTTGAGGTTGAACTCAAGCAGGATATCCATCCTACATTTGTGAATACTAAAAGTACACTCGTTTCGTGGCAAATATCACAAGGCTATTGCGTAGACTCTTGTTAACAGCTTGTGAACAGATGATGTTCAACAAGTGTTTGTTAATTGGAAATGTGTCTTGACGAGATTTAGATTGATCTCTTAGCTCTGAGACCGATTAGTGCATTTTGGTTTAGTACTCGGAGCTGGAGCAGATTGCTACCTATTCAATATCAACGATCGTCAGGAATGAGGATGTCAATAAAGATAACGTGTGTATCTCCGTGACAAATGAGACAACTTTCTTTTGAGAGAAACCTGAATGGCTGGGAAGGGTTGTGCATTGCATCACTGTCCATGATGTCGTTTTCAATGTCAGCAATCAACATTGTGATTCTGACAGCATAATGTATAGGACCCAGTTTCTTCTGCACTTAAGTTGTGTGGAGTGCTTTCTTTGTTTACTAACACCCCTTATCCATACATTTTATTTTTTCAATCTTCAACGCCCTCAATGTACCCATGACGTCATTACTAACACCTTATTGTGATTGCTCCAAGTGTTAGCTCAATCGTAGACCGGCATTATTCCCATATACAATCATCTCTATCATACCTAATGGACTGCTATTTCTAACTTTGATTATCCCTTGGGTAGATACCTCCGGTTCTGGTTTGATCATAGGATTGATTCCTAACCTATACCAACCTTAAGCCCTCAGAATCGTCCGTAAATTGAAGATGTTTTTGGGTATAAGATCGAACCATAAAACCTTTTTCTTACTATTCAGCACATTGAGATGATTAGATCATATTTTAATTACATTTTCCCCCTTATTTTAAATAATAAACACTTAGATTTTGAAATACTTTGTGATTAAAATATGTCTTGAAAATTATGTGGGAGAAAAATATTATCGATCATAAAATGCGTGGGGTTTGTAAAACCATATTTAAAAGTATTTTGAATACCTAAAAGAATTGTCCGGTTTGATGTATCCAAAAACATTAAGTAAAACTTTGTTTTTTCGAACAACAACTCCCCCTCAAAAATAGGACCCAATGAAAAATTGTTGTCTTTTGAAAACATTTAAGAAGTATGGAGTGTGGAACACACAATTTGAAAGATTAATGTGAATTGTCATCAGAGAAATTGTTGAAAAATTGTGTTCAACTTTTTTGAAAAACCAAATGTTTTAGAGGACTTCTCTTCTAACGCTAATGGTAAGAGCTCACTGATACGTACACCATCCTTTTTCTTGAGCTAGAAAACCATTGAATGTCTGTAAGAACAGCCAACTCAAGACGAGAATGTTAATTTTCTCGTTGTGAGGATAAGTTATACATCCTTCTATATTTGAAAAGTCCGGTTTATGTACTGATAATAGCACATAAGCCAACTAGTAAAATTAGAAATGACTGTTTTTAGAAACTAATTTGTCATCTCTCGCTCGAACATTCATTTACACACCCGTGTCAATGTTAAATCGACAATTTCTAACAACGTAAATGTTATCGATTCCAAGAGAACATTGTCGAGAAGATTCTTTTTGGAAATTTTCTATTTTTTTTAGATTTTGTATTATTTATACTTTACCTATTTTCTCAGCATTGCTAATGTGATGGTGGAATAGTAAAATCCCAACACTTGTCGTGATGTAGCTATCTTGACTGCTAGAGGAACAACTTTTGGAATCAGCTTTGAACTTGACGGTTCATTGCTGTGGACGAGAATTCCGAGTTCTGAACGGTTATGACCAGAAGTCATTTGATGAAGAACGAGGCCTGAACTGATGTGAACAGACGTCATCTGAACATTGAGGAACGGGGCCTGAAGTGTTATTTTAAACAGACGCCATTTTGATGAAGAACGATGCCTGAACTGATGTGAACAGACGTCATTTGAACATTGAGGAACGGGGCCTGAAGTGTTATTTTCAGCAGACACCATTTGATGTAGCTCATCTTTGTGAAAACCATTCGTGGCACTGGATCCTTATGATATCAAGATTTTCAGCAACCACACTCTGAGAGTATCCTGCTTTACATAGTATAGTGATTCCATTTAAAGTCCAAATTCTTTTTGCTTTTGACCATGTGAATGTTGTACCTGCACTTAAACCCAATTGTGTTTGCATGCATGAATATAAGGGATATCTACATTAAACCATGTGTGGGTTTCACTTTCAACCTTCCAGTAGCGAAGAGTTGAGTAATGCTTCGTGTGGGAATCCACCCTAAGACGAACATTACTAAAGATTCAACCCAGTTTGGTTTTTCCATTTAAGACTAGGGCCTAGAAGTTGTATGTTTGTGTACCATATATATTCTGATGGACATTTCTTTTCTATCCACCATTTCCATGCCTTATTTGTATTCTCATACAACTCCTTAAAGTAACTCTTGGGTTTATGAATAGTGGTATCTGATGCAACTATTTTCTTATGGGGTGATTGCATACAGATTTGTTTTTGATTTCATTTGGTTTACAAGCACTATTAGGCACTACTTTAGGCCTTCTTAGTTTCTAGTCATTCACGTCATTCAAGTATTTAAGAAACACGAATAAAAAAGCATCATGATAGAATTAAACAACACATTTTTCACATTGAGCACAAACATCATTCACATTCGAAAGTGTCTGGAATGTGAACCTGTCATTGTACGACATTACAGATTGTTGAGTTTATCTTAGAAATACTAGAATCCTATGGATGTCTTCTAATCCTTCCTTCTTTGTGAAACTTTCACTTGACTAATGTTTGGCACGACCTTAACTTTTAACTTGATAGCTCTTTAAGTGGTGGATCAACTAACATAAGTAGAGTTATTTTACTCCTTTAGATGTAGATACGTTATGTAATTAGTATTCCTAAAAGCACATAGAGATAACATGAGGTTCTCTGTTTTGTGTATGCTATTGGCAATATCTATACATTCCTGTGTGTAAGCGTAAACATGTGTATTATTCCGCTTGTTTTTCTATTTTTGAGACAAATTTTGATTACTTTTTTAGATGAACCATCAGACACATTAGTTTTTATTAACCGAGCTGTTTCGTTGAAAATTATCGTCATTTTCATGGAGATTTGAAAAAGGAGTCGGTTTCCTAACACTTATGGTTCTGGGAATCCGTTGAGCAGTTTGTTTGGTCTAACAACAGATTTGTTATATTCAATTGAAGTTTCATCAAACCTTTCCTTTGCATTTCTCAACTAGTTTCTTTAACCTCACTGATTGCTATGTTCTTGACTAGTCATTTGAGCTTTCCAAATTCCTGTATTTCATGATATTGTTCACGTTCTTTTTGAAATACATTTGAATCTGTTTTCTGTGCAACTGAGTTGTTTTTCATCTTGTCTTTACATTGTTTTGTAAACGCAAGTTCAAAGAGAAATCGAGGGGTTTTTCAAAGGTTTAGGCAAACTCTTATTAAAGAGCTTATTAGAACCTTCCCTTTTAACAGATTCAGTTTGTTTCGAAAGCTTTTTGTGCAAGACATTCACATTTTGACTTTATGAATATACAATCATTGAAGATACAGCATAAGCATTTAAATCAGACAGAGAATGCAAATATGAACATGTAACATCTTTAGACACACACTCTTTGAGAAGTAGATCATATATGTTTGAAAAATTAGCCTTTTTAGATTCAATTTCGTCAATATCTTTTTCAAGGGATTCAACGTACTCAAAATCTTCATGCATTTCCGTTTTTAGTTCATGAACAAAATAATAACTATCATTTATAGTTTTGATTGAAAGAGGCATTAATAATGATTTTATCAAAACTCATATCATTAGCAGTTGGGTTTACGAAAAGAACTCCTAGTATGATTAGACCAAGCTTGTTCACAAATGTTCTAAAACGATTAAAGTTGTTTTTCATTTCGTTGTAAGCTTGTCTACTTTTACTAATGGATTTCGATACGGGTAGAAAGGCAACGTTTTTAGCAATGTTTGGCTTTGTCCTAACAAACATTTTTCTCCACATTGTCTTCCTAACTTCTTTAGCGCGTTCCAACTGATCAAGATAGGTTTTGGATGGTGGTTTGAAAATTTCATAAAGACTGTTTTGATATGTTAATCATATGGTGTTCCACTGTGTATTTATTCAATTTGATCTACATCTCCTTTTCAAGAAGACACTGGTCTCTTCCCCATTGGGGCAAAATCATTTGCATGAACAGAAGTATCCATAATGGGATCTCATACAAACCTGTTTTTCTTAGATTGAGCTAATCTTGAGGTACTAGGATGAGCAAAGTTGATCTACCATTATATTTGCGCATCATTGGTGCTCACATATAATGTGTCTGAATTGATTGATTGCGTTTATAAAGAATTTCATTCAAAAACTTAATTTGTTTGTCCATATCAATCATTTTGTCAATACCTTTTTCTTCCTTAACCTTTAAATCCAAAATAACCTTACTTTTCTCTTTGAGTTGACCTTCAAATTGTGACTTAGTTAAAAGACTCTTTTTGACTAACTCATCGTGTTTCTGATTGACAACTGAAATTTCATAGGCTTTAGTTTTTAGAAACCATTATTTATACCAAAGTCATTACGAGCAAATTCCTCAGAGTTATCATTTAACTTTGTTTTAAAGTATTACTTAATCAATCGTCCGGAAAAGATCATTAAAGGCCTTTGTACTTCTCAAACTCAGTCTGTTTGATCCTGAAAGTGCAATCAGACAACTATCCCCGACAAACTAGACCCTAACCCCAGAGCCTTTACTAGTCTCATCAAGGTAGTTTTGCACTTTTCAAATTCTTGAGTCCAATGATGCGTTTGCTTTCTTTAATTGCTATTAAAATCGTTTTTGTTTTTGCACAGTATCAAGAGTTAAATTTTGCAATTAAATAGCAACGCCAACACGCTCATCAACACATTCTGTAGCATTTTGGTCAACCTGATTATCATTATTACATATATTTGATGAATCAGGAGTGGACTTGCTAATCATCTTCTTTCAAAACATATAGTTAATATCCAGAGTAGTTTAACTTTGCAATTAAATTAGCAAGTCGCAAACACTCGTCATCAACACATTCTGCAGCATTTTGGTCAACCTGATTATCATTATTACATATATTTGATGAATCATGAGTGACATTGCTATCATCCTTCTCCAAAACATATGTGTCATTAATGGATTCAGGTTGCTCAGAATGTCGTCTTTCATTGGCAAACACATTATTTTCATCATTGTTTTGTACCTGTTCCAATGGCTTGTTCAATTAAACTGGATTCTTCTGGTAAGACCTCCCGAATCTTTGCCTATGAAACTGTATGAGCTTCCAATTCCTGTTCATCATTCTCTTCATCCGTTTCCGCTAGCCAATCAGCTTCTCAGACTTGTATGGGAAACACCTTGTTCATCGTTGATTGCACACATCATCTTTCCTTATGATTGAATAAAAAAAAAAATTGGGGGGGGTCGAGTAGTCTTTAACATGCTTTTGGCTCCTGCATTCCTTTGCAATAGTAGCCAATCACCTTTTCGTTTAATGCACATGTATCCCCCGTTTGTTGCACTACTGGACTGCCTACAGTTTCCCTATCCCCCAGCCACTGTCATTGTCATTTGGATTCCTAAACTACTACCCTACTGATTGTCTTTGTTATAGCCTTAGGGTTTGGTATCATCAGATACTTGTATCCTGGAGTAATGAAGAAAGTTCTAAGGTTTGTATTTGTTGGTAGGTTGTAGAGCTTCTTGAAATACTTTACAAGGAGTGCCAAATTCTTTTTGCATATCCTAATCCCCTCCGAGTCTGTTCATGACATTGTCTTCCTCAAAAACTGAATCAGATTGAGGTTGTAAACTGGTATGGCGATCCCCCTTTGCCTTGTAATCAGGTAGATGCACTTGTTATAATGGAAGATGATGTTGTAATTTGTCTCTGAGGTTTTTTTTGTGGTGCTTGATAGTAATTATCTGAGTATGGTTGAGCAGCCGCAAAGAAGTGCCAATGGATTTTGCACTTTTGGCTATACTCACAGCAAAACGGATATCAATTACCTTCATTTTGATACTGCGTTAGAATGCAAAAAGTGGTGTGGATATGAGATGGTGTCTATTTCCTTTGATTGCTTGACAAACCGTCACAAATACTTGACCAAGTCTGGTTTTGAAGTTGTTGAAGAAATTGAACATATCACTTGCTTTGTTGTTACTTTGCAAGTTGTTCCATTCAACTCATTCATCAGTTGTAAAACCGTGAGAAATACGACTCCATGGATTCTCCCCATCTCGAAAATTAAACTTCCAAATTCCCTAGAACAGATTGTATTAACATCTTGTAGCGTTCAATGATCACCCTGTTGTTAGCCATTTCAATGCTATCACATCTCATTTAGCAGTGTTGCATGCATCATCAGTTGAGTAATTTCATCTCAAAACCATTAAAATCAAGAAAATAGCTTTCCTTATTCAGCTTGAAAATACAATTTGTTCTCTGCAGACATGTTGTGTACTGTCTCAGCTTCGTCATGTTGTGGTACTTCTAGAGAATTTACTGTTGCAGCAACAGCTTCTATTACGACACTTGTTAGCTTGTATGGACCCTCAAAAAACGCATTTCCTCCAGATATTCACATTTCCTTTGTGTCAATGTATCGAAGAAAACGTGAAACCTCCACTGAGAAATCTTCCCTGCCGAGCATTGGAGACGATCTTTTAAACCAAGCTGCCATGAAATTGGCTTGTGCATGTTGACTATCTGTTGAGGATGTTATTGACTGGTAGTAGACATGGATGAATGAATGATTATGAATTATGAAGTGTTTAAAGTTTTTGGAATCTTAATGGATATATGTGATTGAAGTTGTGGGTTTGGAATACAAATTATCGATCACATTGGGATTCCTACAGTCTATGATTAAAACAATAAAGAGTTTAAAACGTATTTTACAATCAATAGAAAACTATGAGATTTAGTAAATATTTGTGTTAATGTTTGTTTGGGGGGGGGGTCTGTAATTGATTGTCTTTTTAGTTCTTGTTTGTTGGTTTAATTTGAATAATATGTCTCGTAGTCCGAATTAAAGTCAATAGCCCTTCACGTTAGTTTGTCTTGATGTTATGTTTGAGTAACAATTATTAATAGAATCCCAATTCGGGAAATTAGGTTTTCAAAACAAGGGTTTTCATTGGACAAAAACCAGTGGTCTTAGTCCAAAACACAATGAGACAAAACACAACCTGAGACAAACACAATGAGCAAAACGCAACCCTTGAGACACAAAACGCAATTGATCAATACTCAACTTAAGACAAAACGCAATGTGCAAAACGCAACCTTGAGACAAAACGCAATGAGCAAAACGCAACCTTGAGACAAAACGCAAGATCTTCTAGGCAAAACGCAAGATTTGTTGCGATTTGGGCAGCAGAACCGTTTAGATTACTTTGATACCAGTCTTGGGATGTAGGCTAAAACGCAATGACCAAAATGCAAGGAGAGCAAAAAGCAATGACCAAAACGCAATGAGAGCAAAACGAAATGACCAAAACGCAATGACCAAAACGCAGTGAGAGCAAAACGCAATGACCAAAACACAATGACCAAAACGCAATCAAGAACACCCTTTTAGTTAGACAAAACGCAGCCAAGAAAAAATCTTCAAACTTTCTTGAAAGCTACGAAATGATGTTAAAACCACCTAGTAATGATGCAAGGGATAGTTCTAAGCCCGAAAGTACAAATCTTTAACACTTTTAACCACAAACAAAGATCAATCTTTTGGATTTTCTTGCATTTTTTTTTCGAAACAAAAAAAATTAAACAAACCAACCACGAATTTGATTCCTTGTTTAGCCACAAGAATCAAACAACAAATCCACTGTAGCGCCTGATGCAATGTAGGATCCCATATAACACTTCACTTCATACAATCAAACGACTCTAGATCAAAAAAGAGAGAGAGTGAGATGATTTCCTAGAGAGAGAAAGAAGAGAGAGAGTGAGATAAAAGAGAAAATTGAAATGTTATAAATGAAATTCACTTTTTTTCTTTTCCTTGGTGGAAAAGGAATATATATACCCCGACACTTAAAGTGACGTTCGGGATATTTGACTAGGACCCGGGCTCGGGTTTTGCTTGGGATTAAACCTGAAACATATACAATATTAGATTAACTATCGAGCCCGATTCCCGATACATTTCTATTACAACGTTAACTAATTGATTGACCGAGACTTAAATACATAATGAAGGAACTTCATGTTCGACTCAATATTTTGAGGCTAACAGCTCCTCGCCTAAGTGTTGGATCGATTTTATCAACATTAAAACAATCAAAGTTATGATAAATAATATATATTAATAAGCTAGAGATTATTATACAGACAATAAGCTAATAAAAATGAAAACTTTAAATCTAAATCCACCAGAAACCTAGGTGTTCAACTCCGAGAAGTAAACAGGAATCATGTTTAATTAAGGATTTAGATCTAATAAAATAATCCAAAAAGCAAAAATAAGCAAAACAAAAACAATAAGCTATTTAAAGATTACAACTTTAGATCTAAATCCACCCGAAACCTAGGTGTTCTACTCCAAAAAGTGAACGAGAATCGGGTATGATTAAGGATTAGATCTAATAAACGAACAAGCTAGTTGAAATAAGCTAAAAAAATAAGAAAATCGGAATAAGCTAAATAAGCTTATTCGAAAAACTTAGACAAACAAGAATATGAAATAAGCTTAGATGAGATAAGCTATAAGGAGCTTATTCGAATATAAGCTTAAGATTTAAAAATAAATAAACTAACAAGAGCTTATTTGGAAATAAGCTAAAAAGATAAAATAAGAAAAAGAGAGGATTAGAAGAAGAAAATAAGCATAAATAATACCAACCTTTATAAAAGAAAATATCTTCATTAATAAGCCAAGAGTACAATAAGCTAGATCTAATAAGCTTTAAAAGCTTTTACAAAATAAGCTAAATCTAATATACTCCTACTCCTAAAACTAATAAGCTAAAAAATGACAAGAGTTTGAAAGGAATGTGAAAAAAGATGATTAAAATGAGTGATATTGAGGGGTATATATAATTGGAAAAGTTATATTTTGGCCCTCTCAATATTTACAAGAAACAGCCGTACACTATTCGAACTTGGCAAGATCAGCCCCTAAAATATTTTCAGACAATATTTGCTGTCTTCGCCACGTGGCGGATTCTGGTTGGCTGTTGTTGCTGATTGGACGATGACGTGGCGGTGATTGGGCAAATATCAAAAATATGTCAAGCGTGGGACTCGAACCCGAGTTTTTAAGGCCAACACACAACACGCCTACCATCTGAGCTATGCTCACTTTGTTGTAATAATATGAAACTAGAACTTTATAAGGCTTAATTTTTGGGCTCTTTTTTGGGCCTAATCAAAGTATAATCTTGGCGGCCGTTCAAGGTGAACCGAACCGAGTCTTGTAACGGGGCCAGATCCGTTGGACTCGTTTTTCCATTCTCTTTCCAACGATGTGCTCATGGCATTTTTCTGACTTTGTTTGAATCTCGATAAATGTGAAAACGTCGTCGAAACTCACCCGAAAATCACCATTTTTGCTTCGTTTTCAATCCTTTGGTACCTGCAAGACATAATAACACAATACAAACATATTTGCAATATAATTTAACATATTTATTGGTTATTAGTCTGTTTTTTTGTTTTTTCCGGGGTTATAATGATGTGTGTTTTAGCACACATCAAATTCCGCCACACTATGCCATTGCTGGTACCACACGCAATGTTTTATAATACACGCCCTGAAAGAAATAATTTAACCCCCCATAACTCAATAACCCCTCACATCAAACAAGAACATAAAAGGTTCATTAAGAGAGTTTAAAATCATTTGTTTCTAAAGCGACCCCGTTTTAACCATTTATTTATTAAAAGATAAAAACTAAATTTAAATTTTTATTACAAATCATATAAAAGGCTTTAAGAACGGGAGTTCGTCATCCTTGATTTTCACAATCCTCAAACCAAGCTTAAAACGATATCACAGCTAAATATAAAATTAGATGCTAACACTACTCATAAATGTTAATTGTGTAAACAACTACTTTTTGCTCCTTTATTCCTAATTCATCTATAGATTTTATTCGGAAAATATATTATGAAATGAGATCACTTATTTTATAGACTTATTATTATAAAGGAGACCGGTTTAAACCATAATTAGTTTGAAATTCTTTCCTAAAGAAACGATATGATGAGAATAAAGTCCACATTAAGGTTCTAATTTCGCATGATTTAGGGGTTATCCTTTTTATTTCATCCAAACCAACTCAACTATGAGTCCAGAGAAGGAGGCTTTATTTAGATAACCCCGGAGTCGAAATTTAGATTTATTATTATTATTATTGCAACATTATTAAACCTTGGTCCTTTAAACAA
>BQNB010112791.1:0-22080 GCA_026074375.1 Tanacetum coccineum | reverse complement strand
CGATAAACTTTTTCATGAAATTCTTAAGCCGTGAGCGATCTCCAGTCATATGTTTTGAGCAGCTTGAGTATAAATACCAAAGGATGATTTGTATGACCTGCATTTGAACAAAGACGACAATAGAGAGTTTGAAAAATTCGATCCCTAATTGCAGTTGGGGTCCTTTGGTTAGATCAAACAAGATTATATTCCACAGGAGTGTTATTTCCCTGTGGGTCAGCGGGCATGGTACCACGATTAAGAGCAGTAGGCCTAACTAAAGGGCTCTGTCCTCCTAACAGGATTAGTCTACCAGTGGGCTTCCATTATTTTACAGGCACTAGTTTAGGTTTAGTATTCCTAGTTAAAGGGCACTGTGCACCTAAAGAGAATATTCTACCAGTGGGCTTCCAATGATATCCTACGGTGGTGAATACTTTTCCTGTGGGCTTCCATGTTTGTTTAACTTGTTTAACTCTCTAAATTTTTTTGATTGGGGGTGGTTTGGAAGACTTCAAGGAATTTTCAACACATTTATCATGATTAAAGGAAATAATGCATTCATTACATGTCTTCCAAAGTGAATTAGAATTTGTATTAAATACAGTACGCCTAACGCTAGTACTCTAATAAACATGATTCTTTTTGCTTAGTTTAGACTTATTTTTCCTATGGTGGTCTTCTACTTTCTTCTCTGTCACACTGTTAGCTGGCAAGGTCTTATCATTCATTTTGTTGCTCTTAGACTGAGACCTTCTAGCTTTAGTGGCATTGCTTACTCCTGTAGAATGAATAATAGGAACATTAGTCTTTTGAACTGTTGGGTGCTTAACATGGTTTGTTGCGTTGTTGCCTGATGTTTCTAATGGGTCAGCAAAGGTTACGTGCTTTTTCTTGGTAAAAGATGTAGTAGCGATAAATTTATCACGTTTGTTATCCGCTTTAGGACATGAGGCATTCACATATTCTAATAATTCCTGAGAGTGTTTAGTGTAAACGCACGCATACTCCAGACTGTTATCAGAAGGTCGGTTACTTCTAGCCTCTTCGACTGTCTCACGAAGTGTATCTAAAGTATCCTTAAGGCGGTAGAGATAACCGTTATGAACACTCCTATTGTTTCTCAGAGGTTGAGGAAGAGGGTCGACATCAATCGCATGCTTTTTAAAAACAGAAACCGTTGGTGTTGCAACATTGCTAGTGACGCATGGCAGCTTCCCCTTGAGTTGAGTCTTTAGATTCTCAATTTCGGTTTGTAAAGAAGTTGTCTTTTCAATGGTTTTAACACGCGTTATTTTAATGGAGTTAAATAACTCTTGATAATGCTGTTTAACATTTTCATTTTTAGCTTTAAAATTTTCTAGTCGTTCTTGCAAAGCTGTGACAGTTTCTTTTAATTGTAAGTTTTGAGAATCTAGAGACTTATAATAAAGGTGGCGCATCTCATCACTTTGGTTAGCTTTCAACTGGGAAATTTGAGCTTTCAACTTACGGATAGTGTTTTTGTGACCTTGAATCTAATCATCCCGTTTACCGAGTTCAAAAATGCATCAAATTCAGGAACATCCTTAGATGACTTGGATTTGAAGTTTTCGAGATTTTCTTTAAGATGTTGATACTTTAATTGTAAATTAAGGTAAGCAATCTCTAATTTTGAAAAATCCTTGACTATGGTATTATGATCATCATTTTGAATTTTTTCAAGTAATTTGAAATTCTCAGCTTCAAGGTCAATGGCATGATTCATTGCAACATTATAAGAAGTAGATAATTCATGAAATCGAGATGCATTCATAACAGAATCAGTAGCAGTATAAAACACATGATGGGCAATACAATTAGCAATCAAAGTCTCATTTGTGATGAGAAGGTTTTTCCGTTCAATCTCACCACTCTTTAAGGCAATCGCATTCTGGTCCACCTCAGCCTCCAAATTTTCAAAAACTACTTTCATTGCCCTAACTTCTTTAACAAGTGATTTTTGAACTTCGGCAAAATGTTCTTTAAGTAGATTGAAAAATGGAATGACTTTAGTTAAATAGCACCGTTTGGTTTGTTCAAAACCCCTTTCCCCTTCAGTTATTCCCGTTGGTGTAATCCGTTTCTTACACATTTTCTCAAAGTCCAAAAAAAGTTAAGTAATTGCATACAGACCAATATTTACTTGACTTGTAGTAGGAAGCGTTCGGGGGACCAGATGGACAAGAGTATTGGGTGGATACACTGTCGCAAGTGGGAGAACTGGCAGGGTTGAGGTTTTAGCTTTAAGATCTTCGGCCTTCTTTTCCTTAATTTCATTAGACAAAAATACTTGTTCAGGGGTTAGTTGGGTCTGTGGAGTGAAGGTGGACATAAAGTTTTCCTTGGAATAGTTAGGAGGGATAATTTTAACTCTCTTTTCCACACACAGAGTCATTCATTTTCTCATTCATTTTAATTCTTGTGGTCTCAGCTAACTCTAGGTCTTCCTCAGATGATGTAACAATTACAGGGACATGATGCGTCTTAAGAAGTTCATCACCATCATATAGTGCCGGTTGAGCCTTTTTAGCTTTCCTGAGGTAGAAAGAGTTCTAGACACCTATGGCCGTTACAGCATCTTGGTCATACAACTTTATAGGTTTTAGCATCATATGAACAGTTTGAATGGATTGATCTTGTGAGTATAACTTATTCTTGAGTTTATCTTTTAAATTTTTTAGATTTGAAAAATCAGATAGGAATTTGGATTCTTTCTGTTTGAACTCTTGTTTTAAGGCAGTTACAGTTTCTTCAATTATCTTGTTGTTCTGAATGGTTGAATTAAGTTGTAACTTTACAGAATGAAGTTCCTTCTTAAGATTTTCTTCCTTTTTATTGCGATCTCGAATAAGTATACTCATTTGTTCATCCATTTTTTGTTCACGTAGTGTCAGTTCAAACTTAGCGCGTTGTTCATAAATAGCAACTTGTTCCTTATAGATATTGAGTTCAGTGGCCAAAGGGTCAGGAGGAACGTACGCATCATTATCATGCAACACATATGCATCATTTGGAACAGAAGATGCACTACTTGGTACAACAGAAACGTCATTGACCGTCAAATATTGTTCATATGGAATAACATTACTATTACCCATATCAGCACTAGTTGATTCAATAACATTTTTCTGTTGTACTTCGTCATGAATCTCATGTTCGACCTGATGATTATCACTAGGATCAATAGCATTTTCCAGATCATGTACCTCAGATAAAATGGATGCATTAGATGGACCAGCTTGTAGATTTGCTGGCCCAGCTGAGGACAAATTGGCCATAAAAATAGACTGAGTTGTAGGTTCATCATCAACATCTGAGTCGAAAGCATCACATTCATCTGCCTAGAAGATGTTGTCCTCATTCAAAGCTAAGTCTCTGACTGGTTGATTATCCACATCTGCATCAAAAGTGTTAGTTTGTTCACCAGCCAGAAATAGTAGCTCTTCTTCATCCAGCACTGCACCATTCTCTTGAGCTTGCATCAGCAGCATCTTGTCCTTGAAGTAATCAGAATTCTGTGGACGCTTCGGCTGAGTGCAGTTCCGTGCGATATGTCCAAGCCCATTACAATTATAACACTTGATCGGTTTTCCTTGACCTGCATTGGCATTCCCAGCTCTATTCTGCGCTCCCCCATTGCCTGCTGCACCATTTCCCCGAGCAAAGTTCCTCTGATTCTGATTCTGTCGCCCTTGTACATTCTGAACCACTACCCGACCATCCTGAACTGTTGCTTGATTTCGGGTGTTAGACGAGGTTCGAAGTTGGTTGTTTGTCTGAGGGAGAGTTGCTCTGAATGATTGGGCAAGGAGTGCAACTTGTTTGGTGAGAGTGTCAAGTATTTCATCAGTTTGGGTGTATCCAGAGTCAAGTGGTGATGTTTCAGTAAATTGTGGATACTGAAGTGATTGGACATGAGGTGACTGAAGAGGTGTTGAGGATGGTGAATATTGATGAGGCTGAACCTGTGACGATTGGGAGTAGGGTTGAACACTTGAGACAAATGCAAGTTGATCATTAGTCGTTGGAGTGATTCTTTCAATAATCAGTCGATCTTGTGCGGCATGCTTCTCATGTTGTTTCAAGTATGCATACAGTTGTTCATGGTTTGTCTCTTTCAGCCCTTTGTTAAGTTTAACTGCTGTCACAAACCTATCCCATTCAGGTGACATGTTGTTCACAAACTTGGAGTTTAGCTGAATGTTAGGCATTGTCATCCTGATATTCCGCATGTCATTGACGAGCTTGTGGAACCGGACATAGTACTCATTGATGTTTTCACCAGGAAGCATCTTGAAACGTTCAAATTCATCATACAACTGAGATTCTCTGTCTTCTTTGGTGAGCTCAGATCCCGCAAGAAGCATTTTGACATTGTCCCAAATAGCTTTGGCTTCAATGTTGTGATTGATGAGCTTGTAGATATCTTTGGGTAAACCTTGAAGCACAATGTTGGTTGCACGGACATCAGCATCGAATCGTTTCTTGTCATTGTCATTAAGATCATCATAAGTGCGAGGCCTTTCTGGTCCAAGAAGAACACCCCCTTCAGGTGTGGTTCCAAGTGTGTCCCTGGTGGTTCCAAGCTCAAATGGACCATGATCAATTGATTGAAGAATGTAAATTCCATTTTCCTTTCCCCTACAATACAGCCGGATTCTTTGTGACCATGAGTCGTAATCAGTCCTATCGAGCATAGGAGGGCGGGTATCAGAACCAGCCGCTTGAATGTCATCAAAATTACTAGACATGATTGATTACTTGTATTATGATAAACTTTGGATCGGTACAATGATTAGTGATTGTATGTTAAAAGTGGTGATTGAGTGTGTGAATTTGGTGAAATGTTGTTCAAGTTTGAAATGATTACAGGTTGAAATTAATCAAGTAGAAAGTTTTTAGTGTAAAAGTCCAAATATCCAAAAGCTCACAACTCGCTGCCCTGTAACTCGCTGGAAGAGACTTGACAACTCGCTATCAAGAAACCAAATGGGCAGAGTTCCTGTTCACAAGTCGCTAGAAAAATTGTCTTCTAAAAACCTGTAACTCGCTGGACGTAACTCGCTGGAAGAAACTTGACAACTCGCTATTAAGAAACCAAATGGGCAGAGTTCCTGTTCACAAGTCGCTAGAAATATTGTCTTCTAAAAACCTGTAACTCGCT
Source organism: Tanacetum coccineum (assembly GCA_026074375.1). NCBI lineage: Eukaryota > Viridiplantae > Streptophyta > Magnoliopsida > Asterales > Asteraceae > Tanacetum > Tanacetum coccineum. The sequence goes on along the minus strand of BQNB010112791.1, from coordinate 16,916 downwards.
GGACGTAACTCGCTGGAAGAAACTTGACAACTCGCTATTAAGAAATCAAATGGGCAGAGTTCCTGTTCACAAGTCGCTAGAAATATTGTCTTCTAAAAACCTGTAACTCGCTAGTTCTAGCTCGCTACCTGCAAGAAACGTTAACTCGCTGACCTAAGTCGCTACCTGCACAAGAAGACAAGTCGTTGACACAGTACTTTCTGACACACAGTGTACTACTCTGACAACTCGCCAGAACAGTACCTTAACTCACCAAGAAGATCTTCAAACAGTAACCTAACTCGCTAGGTTGAAAAACTTGAATTTTCACCTAAAAACGCCTAAAAATCACCCTTTTGAACGTTTTTGCTTGGTTTCTTTTGCACAACTCAGTACTAGAAGGCTATAGCAACTATAAAAACATAAACTTTAACATCACAAACATCAAGATCAAAGAAAACTAAGACCAAGACTATAAACCTTCAAAAACCAAACTTTTGATCTAAACTAACCAAGAAAACGCACACACAATCTAGCTAATCATCCCATAGGCTCTGATACCAATTATAGGATATTAGATATCATAACACAAGGGAAAGAATAGGGGTTGGCCGATTATAGAGAGAGAAAGGAGAGGATTTCTAGTGAGAGAAAAACCTTATGTGTGTAATTGATAAAATGAACAACCAACCTTTTTCCATGGCTGGAAAGAGGCTTATATAGTGAGTTACATGCCCTAGAAAATGGGTTATGGAGTGGGCTTACATGTGGGTAAAGACCCGGCACAATACCATAAATCATACGATTACTAACAAAACTACGAGCTACGCTAAACATGAAAATGAACGGGGTGACTGAGTCTTTTTCTTAATCCTAACAAACAGTTTATAAGCGTTCTTTCCACTTGCATACCCAATTAAAATACACATTTCAGACCTACTAGAAAACTTATCAGACTTTGACAATAGCGGCATAACATAAATACCTAAAACTCCTTAAATGAGAAAGGATTGGTTCCCTACTATATACTAAAGAAAAAGGATATTTACCATTCAAAACAGAGGAAGGAAGCTTGTTAATCAGAAAAAAGCAGTTAATATACACTCAGACCAAAACACAATAGGAATCCCCCTTGAAACATAAGGCTTCTAGCAACATTCAAAGATGCTTATGTTTCCTTTCAGCTATACTATTTTGTTGTGGTGTATATGAACATATAGTCTGATGTAAAACACCCATAGTATTCAAAAAATCACTCATCTTATGATTGATGAATTAAGTATCATTATCAGACCTAATAACATTTATCTTTTTATTAAACTGAGTTAAAACCAAATTGTAGAAACTGACAAACATTTCAAAAACTTCATCTTTAGTTTTAAGCATATACACCCAAACATATCTACTAAAATCATCTACAATAATTAAAAAATATCTAAAACCCTCCCTGGTAACCACTTTATAACGACCTTGTACATCAAGATGAATCAATTGGCTAAAAAAGGTAGACTTATTTTCACTTAAAGGAAAATATTCCCTGCTTTTCTTTTCCTTATGACAAACTTCACAAGGAATTTCATGTTTGATATGATTCAGATTTAAATACCTTTTTAACAAATTTAGAACCTGATTAGCAGGGTGTCCCAACCTATTATGCCAGATATCTTTAGAGACGTGACAGGTAAAGGACTCACTTTGACTGGCAGAAGCAGGTACATTATACTCTTTATCAAACAAGTATAACCTAGAAAATTCACTACCAGTCCCCAAAACTCTCCCTTTTTCAAATTCTGAATATAACACTTAGTTTCATCAAAACAAACACTTAACTTGGTATGACTAACATAATATTCAGGCACAACCAAAACATCAAACAAAATGAAATCATTATTTAACTTTAAATTACCCACATGTGTAATTTTATCAAGAGTTCCAATTAGGTGACCAACAGTTAACTTTAAATCAGATATATCAACTAAGTCAATCATGTTTTTAGTATCATTGGTCATGTGTTGATTAGCCTCTGAATTAACTATCTACCCTAAATGATAACTGATTCCATTACTTTTGACATTAGCACAAAAATATCTGTAAATTTTTTTGATTGAAACATATATTACTGTTAGAGAAAGCACAACTATCAAAACCTGCCATATTGGCATAAGTAGTGGAGCAAGGTTTCTTATTCAAAAGACTCATCACTGTTACCCACAAACCCAATCTTAGCATTAGGATTATTACTCTTATTGTTGTTAAAATTGCTAGTAGGTTTTAAATTTGGATTTTTTAAACCATGTGAATAACCAATAATTTCAAAACATTTGTCAACATTGTGCCCTTTTAAACCATATTTTTACACAGCAGACTATCATAATTCCCCCTAATCATGTTACTACCATTGTTATTAGTCCAATTAGATTTTTTTTGTTTTGTTATTATCATTAGTCTAGACACAAAAGCAGAAACTTAAGGTTTTTTAGTTTTCACAAAACTTGCAGGAATTCCTCTGTGAGATTTCTCCCTTAACACATTTACAAAAGCATCTTTGATTTCAGGAAGGATTTTCCTAGTCAAAAGCCTACTCCTTATGGGTTGATAAATGTCATCAAGACCCATAAGACACTGCATCAGTTTTAACAGTTTACATGATCAACTAATTCAGTCCTAGCCTCACAAGTACAATCTGGAATTTTGGTAAGAATATCACACTCCCTCCATAGAGAATTAAACTTATGATGATATTCAAAAACATGTAGACCACCTTGTTTAAAAGTATTTATTTCTGTAATAGATTAATAACAATTAAACCATCAACTCTATCATAAGTTTCCTTTAATTCATTCCAAACATTAGCAGCATTATGAGAGAAACATGACCCAAATACACATTTTGAGACAAAGAACTTAAGATCCATGATAACATAGCAGCATTACATATATCTCATTGTTAAAGTAAAGGGGCACTAGCAGCATAATCAGTTCTAAGACAAGTACCATTAATAAATCCTATTTTATGCTTACTTTAAAGGGTTAACTTCATAGCACTAGCCCAAATTCTATAGTTTTCAAATCCTACCAATTTAATAAATACAATAGGAACACCATTGGAATTATTTACATGAAGATGCAAATGATTACCCTGGTCTAAAGACCCAATCATAATAGCCATGATAAAATAACAGATAGCAATCAAAGAATGCAAAATAGATAACAAATTAATAACAACAGATAAACAAACAGATAACAACCAAGAATCCAAGCAGGTATACAACAGCTAAGAAAGCTACCAGAAAAACAGTTATACCAACAAAATTCCTTAACACCTCAGATAAAAAATAACCACCAACATTTTCACAAGACTGCCCAATAACCTAACCATGGAAAATCTAGACACAACTAAACTTAAAAAACTAAGAATTAAAACCTATACACACCTAAGAGCCACAAACTTCCAGTTAAGAGGACTAAGATTGGCTAGAGCAGGTATTCTTGCCGCTGTAGTGGTAGATCATGGAGTTAATCAATTTGTTTGCACCCTCTTAACCAAGAAATTGTATTTCTTAAGAGAGAAAAGAATCACTTACAATGCAAATTACCAGAAGCAGTGGAATAATAAACAACCACTCTAGATTCACTTAGTCTAGAGTGATTATCACAAAGAAATCCAACAAACTCACCAGAACTAAAACCCCCAAAATTGCAAAATTAAGGTCCCCACATATCGAAACGAATTACCAGCAAAAACCAATTAATTAAACGATTAACACTACAAGGACCATTAAAAACCAAGAATAAACCAAAACCCCCAAATATAAGGGTTTCGAGAAAAAAACCTAAATCTTCAATAAACCTAAATATCACTAAGAAACTAAACCGATCAAGAGCCTCTGGCTCTCATATAATGTGAAAATGGTATAAAACAACACTAAGACTTATTAAATCACCAGCTAGTCTCCCCTTGGTGATATTTTATTAATTAATAGATATAGTAGATCAGTCTCTAAACAAGTGTTGACCAGACATACAAAAGAAAGATAGATTGTCCCCAACAAGGATGTAGTCTTGAATACAAGAACTCACACTACAAACCAAATGAATCAAAATACCTAAACAAACTAAAGATCAATATGATCTTGAACTAAACTAAACTAAAACCCCTTATTTAAGATGAAGAAGCTTAGACGAAGGATCAAAGAGGGATTTTGAGATTAAAACAGCTTTTGTGAATGACTAACTGAACCCCTAGATCTAGATTTGAGCTTATATAACCAGAATTTCCATTTAGGTACATGTAGAATAAAAAGCAACACACCTAGACCAAAGTTATGTTAGACACAAAATATAACTAATAATATATACAACAAGACCCCCAAAGATTCATAAGATTGTTGAATGATGTTATAAATTCAACATTAGAGCAGTCTCGAAAGGTTGAGTTGCCTTGTCCATGGGTACCTCTGACCCGAATGTTGCAATATCCGGGTCATCAAGTGTTGCAGCTTCTAATGGTGTCCACACAGGGCAGGTGCCACAACATTGATGTGTATTCCTTTTCTTAGAAGCAGTTGTGCTAGTCCCTTTGTAAAGGACACAACTCCTCCCTTTGTTGAAGCCTAGTCAAGAAATTTTGGGCTTCCTGTTTATGCTAATAGCGACATAATGTTTATTATTGTGCTTCTTTTTTTCATGTGCTTCAAAGCATGACTATTAAACAACAAAACCATGACACCCTATCAATATAATTAAGGAATATAAGGGAAATGTAGCTAATTATAATAGCTCCTAATTACCTCGGAAACGTTAAATGACATGGTGCAACTACTTACTCAGTATATAATAATGAACTTTCTTCATAGTTTGATTTACTTTATTCAAAGTTCTTATCACATGTTCAACTAAAGTTACTCTGTTTCATTGTTATGAATTCTCCTAGAAAGTAGATTCAAGCAACTGATATTTCTTGGTTACATATGTTGTCGACGTATCAGTTGTGTCCAGTGGCAAAACCATTTTGTTTTGGGGCCCAAAAACTTTCGAGATAAAATAATTTTTTAGGGAGTGTGTTTATAATTTTTGGTGATATGCGGGTGTGTGGTGTGTGTGTGTGGCTGTGTGGTGTGTGTGGGTTGTGTGTGTGTGTGTGTATATCTTATATAATTATAAACTCTGTCCGTCGGGTTGGGTGTGGTTTTTTTGTTTGTAGTCATTGTTATGGGAGGGTGAGGGTGCAGTGTGGATGGATTGTTGTGTCATATTGATGGGGCGAGGTTAGTTGTTTGCGTAAGATCTGTCTAGGGAGGTAGCTTATGATTGATTAAAGTCTTATTTTAACAAAGACTAAATCAAAGTAAATCAACTCTCCATACAAACAAAGAAAATCAACACCACGTACATCTTACTACCAAATTTCTAGAAGCCATAGTATAAAAAAATACTCATTCAACCCAAAGTCTATGGATATTGCTAACTATGAGGCAGATTTTAGAAGGGTGGCACCACCCCCTTCCTATCCTCACTATTCTTCGCCGATGGCTCCAAGGATACCATGTCATAAATTTCATACAATCGGGACATCACTTTAGCTATTCACACAAATAACACGGCATATCAACCTATGCAACAACAATATGGTTGCGGATCAATCTTCAAAAGATTAGGAAATCAATATTGAAACAAAATTTCAACTTGAGTAATTAAACATTAAGAAAGATTTTAGTATGTGTACCAATTACAACATAGATATCAAAGAATCCAACCAACCTCTTTGGTTCTCTTTTATTAATGAAAAAGGTTATTACAAAACTAGATGATAGAATCGCATAGTGTGATCTATCAGAAACTACTAACTGAACAATTACAAAATAGAAAGAATCAAACAAACTATAAGGATCACAACATTGCGATCAATCAAATGATTGCAAGAGACAAATTAGGGTTTATGAATATAAGAGAGAGAGAGACTATGTGAGATTTGAGAAGGCAAGAGTGAGAGACCCAATCTAGAAATCAGCTTATATGGCACCACTAACCGACTTTGCAACTTAGTCCCAAAGATATCAACAATCATGACCTACACTTTAAGAAAAGAACCAACAAGCCCCTCACAAATACAATGAGTTAAGAATATGTTTTATATGTCCACATTTAGCCCCTGAACTTATATATAAAGGTTGTTATCTCAACACCCTCCCTCAAACTTTATACATTGAACATGTCTTTCAGGTTTAACTTTTAGCACAACAACTTGTGTTGTTGCACATCCAAACCTTTAGTATAGATATCAGCAATTTGTTGAGATCTATGAACCTTAATGGTTTTAACTGATGTGGTGTCATTTTATACACTTTTTAGAGCCATTTAACCCCTTAAATTAAGCAAACATGCCCAAATATTATACTTAATCGTTCCTTTTTAATGTTTTAGAATTTGGGAAGCATTTGGAAGAAAAGCATGTGACTTAGGCTCGATTTGAGAAGAAACTAGACAAAAATATAACTTTTCAAGCTGGTGACTTCCATTCTGACGCCTTCAACAAAAGTGCCCAGAAAGTGAAGTTTTTAATAAAAAGTGTGACTTCTCAGTACGTCCTGACACCGTAAGGATTAAAGAGTGACGACGTCAACACACTTTATGACGGCGTCACAATAGCCGACAAAAAGAACGCTTTAGAAGATTTGACGGGCTGACGGCGTCAGGAAACCCTAGTGACGCCGTCAGGACCTAAAGTCTATATATACAACCCTATATTTTTCATATTTTTGTGTGAAAACTTGGGAGAACCTTCGTAGCTGATACTATAGTCTATTTTTAAGGTGTTTCAACCCTTGGGTACTTATTGTTACTCCATGTTTAATTGAAGTGGAGTTCCTTTACCCTTTTAATCATTCGATATGTCTATGTGTTGTTTGATTAATTGTTCTTCGCTTTCAATTAAGATGCTTGGCTAAATTTAATATGTGTTTGCTTATAATTGCATGAAACTTAGTTTGTAATCTCTTTTATTATTGCTTCTTGTTAGTGGTGTATGCGTTAGGATCTAGAAAACTAGTTATTTCATCTTCATATCATAGCATAAACGTTTAGGGAAACGTGATTAGGTTAAAAGGATACCTACATTCTGGATCTTCATATCTAATTTGTCGTAAGGGTGGATTCCTATTTAAGTATTTAGTGCGCATGAATCTACTATTGGACGTGAGCGGTGTCTGCAGGTAACCACCATCTAGGTTGTCACGTAGATAGCAGAATTGACCAACCCGTTGTTGAATTACGGGAATACTTACACATTACACTAAGAGGGTGACGGGCAATAAAATCAGAGAAAACAACTAGGGAGTAGTGCATGATTAGGTGAACACGTTTGTTTAACCATACGAGTTTCCCACAATTTACTTTTTTGCATAATCAGAATAGAATTAGGAGTAGTTTAATAGTAGTTTAATCAACCCACTCTTCAAAACCTAAGATTTTACTTACTTTCCAAAAAATATAAAAACACAAAAATAGTCTTCCTTCAATCCTTAGACCTTAGTAACGTATAATTCGAGCCTACCCAAACTATTTCCTTGGAGAACGATAATAATCCCCCGAGTCTTGCCTATACTACACTACAACATTTAGGTACTCTACCTAGGACGATTGTAAAACTTCTGCTTTGCAACCCACCGCATCATTAATAACACCAGCTGATTCTTTTTCCCTTATCAAATGAAAATCAATCTCAAAGTGTTTAGATTTTTCATGAAACAGCGGATTTGCAACAAGCTATAAAGCTGAGATATTATCACAAAACTTTTCAACTAGTAATACGCCACTTGTATAAAAATCACTCAATATGTTGCATATCAAAATAACTTCACAAGTAGCAACAGCCATACACCTATATTCAGCCTCAATAAAGGATCTGGATAAGGTGGGTTGCTTTTTACTTTTCCAAGAAATCAAAGAATCACTTAGATATATACAGAAACCAGATACTGACTTTCTAGTGACTAGATATTTTGCCCAGTCAGAGTCAGTATACACTTTCACACCAAACTGACCAGTTTTATCAATTTGAACACCACAACCAGGTGACCCCTTAAGATATGTCAAAACCCTTAATGCAAGCTTTAAATGAGAGGACATATGAGAGTGCATGTATTAACTTAAGCAATGAACTGAACTGAATATGAAATGTCATGTCTTGTGTGAGTTAGGTAAATAAGTTTACCAATAAGCTTTTGATAATTTGCAATATTAATTAAAGGTTTATCCTTATAATTAGCAATATGATTTAAAATGTAGTTTGCAGGCAAAGGACTTGATATAGGTTTTGCAGCTAAAAGCCCAAATTCATAAAGAAGTTCTAAGCAATATTTCCTTTGTGAAAGACATATTCCTTTTTCATTTCTCAAAACTTCAATACCCAAAAAATATTTTAAAAAACCTAAGTCTTTTATCTAAAACTTACTTTTCTAGAAAACTTTCAAACCTTTCAATTTCCTTATCATCACTACCAGTGATGACAATATCATCTACATAAACAAGCAAAGCCACAAAAGAAGTACCAACCCCTTTAGTGAAAGAAAGAATAATCATATTTACTCTGTTTGAAACCATGATCAGTAAGTGCAGTAACAAGCTTTGCATTCCTTTTTTTAGGTGCTTGCTTAAGCCCATACAATTATTTGTTAAGCTTGCAAACTTTACTACTATCATTACCATTAAAACCAAGAGGCATAGTCATATAACATTCTCATATAAATCACCATAAAGAAAAGCATTGTTAACATCAAGCTAATATAAAGGCCAATCATTTTGAACAACAATATTAATCAGACATCTAACAGTTGTCATTTTAATAACTGGACTAAATGTTTCTTCATAATCAATACCCTCTTTGTGACTAAAACCCTTAGCAACCAACCTAGATTTATATATGTCTATATCCTCAGAAGCCTTATATTTGATTTCAAAAATCCGCTTACTTCCTATTGGTTTTCTACAAACAGGAAGATCTGTTACAATCCAAGTATTATTTCTATTTAAGGCTTCAATCTCAACATTCATAGCATCAACCCAGTTTTTATCTTTTAAAGCTTCATAATAACTACTAGGTTCAACAGACTTATTTAAGGAAGTAGAGAAACAATAATTTCTAGAACTTAGATAAGAATACTTAACAACTTTTTCAAGCCCATATCTTTTACTGCTATTAACCACATAGTCATTTAACTTAGCAGGCATTTTAGAAACTCCACTTGACCTCCTAGAAGGTCCAGGCTGCACATCATTGTTGTTCTCAATAGGAAATAAAATAGATGGTATATTAAACCTAGCATCATTGTTATTATTACCAGAAGAATCAAAGACATTTTAGATGTTTTGATCATTGCCCTCAGAGATGTTTTTTATCACTTATAGAAGTTGCAGAACCATCCTCAACACTAGCAGTTTTAGTACTTTTGGTTAATTGTGGGGTTCTACATCCATCATTGAGTGTATCCCTCTCTTCATCATAGGGTCTTTTAGGATTTTGGTCATCAAAAGAATCAAATAAATTTAAATGATTCAACTGAGAGTCTTTACTTAAAAGAGAAGTGGTATCATTTAAAAGTTGAGTATTCATTTTAAAAGGAAAAACATTTTCATAAAAATTTACTTCTCTTGAGTAAAAAACAGACTTATCATCAAGACTGTATAGTTTATAAGCCTTTTTAACAGTTGAAAATTCAATTAAGACGCATTTATTTGACCTTTTTGAAAACTTATCAGGACTATTTAAGACAGTAAAATAACAGAGACAACAAAAATTCCTAATAGGAGAAAGCTTAGGTTTATTCCCATAAATCATTTCAAAAGGGCATTTTCCATTGAGAATATATGAGTGTAGCCTCCTAATAAGATAATCAGCAGTTAAAATGCATGCAGACCACATATTCAGAGGAATCCGTCCCTGAAACATAAGACTCCTAGCAACATTTAAAAGGTGTCTATGTTTCCTTTTAGCAATTCTATTTTGATAAGATAAACATAAACATCTCTTGAATAATCATCAACTATGGTCAAGAAATGTCTGAATCCATCTCTGGTAATGACCTATAAGGACCCCAAAGATCAAGATGAACAAGATCACCAACAACGGATGACTTATGGTCATTGAAATGGAAAGGTTCCCTTGTCTGTTTTGCCTTGTGACAGATGTCACAAGGAGAGACATGTGACCTAGAAGTCATTTGCAGATCATCATGTAACACATCAATTACTTGGTCAGCTGGGTGACCAAGCCTGCTGTGCCACAATGACTTAAAACATAAGCAGTTCCAACATTTTTACCTAAAGATTGACAAACATGTTGATCAAATCAGTATAGGCCACCATTCTCACTACCAGTCTCCATTATTCTATTTTAAGTTAAATCCTGAATATATCATTTATTTTCATCAAAACCAATAAACATTCTGCTATCTTTAATCAGTTTATGCACAAATAAAAGACTAAGACAATACTCAGGAACAACCAAGACATCATACAGAACAACATTATTAGATAATTGTAGATTTCAAACATATTTAATCTTAGCTAATGTTCCATTAGGATAACCAACAGTTAAATTCAGATCTGTAATATCAATAATGTCAAACATGTTTTTAGTTGTAAGGATTATCTGTTGGTTAGCTCCTGAGTCAACAATCTAGCCTATACTTATGTCACAGTAGACAGTATTGCTATTAAAATTTTAATAAAAGTTAATATAAAAAGACATTACAATTTAAAAAACTTGTCCTACCTGTCTTATTGGCATGAATTCTACCAGAGGGCATATCATTGATAAGAGCCATTAATTTCATCATTTGATCATTGGTGAAAGAAAGAGAAAAAGAGGACTGAGAAGGCTGAGAAAAAAACTTTAAGAAACATCAGCATTAACATTAGCAAAAAAACCAGATCTACCCTCACGTTTAGAAGCAGGTTTAATGTACCCAGGAGGATATCCAATAATATCATAACATCTCTCAATAGTATGGCAACTTTACCACAGTTTTTACAAGTTAAGTTCAAGTTAGGTCCTATGTTATTCCCATTAGAATTCCCATTGTTATTGAATTTTTATCGTCAAACCTTTCAAAACCATTGTTATTGCCATTAGAACTTTCGAAATTAGGAAAATTAGTTTTGGACACAAAACTTGAAACATGAGGTTTAGAAACAGAAGAAGAAGGAATCCCTCTATGAGATTCTTCCCTAGAGAGAATGGTAAAAGCATCTTTAACAGTAGGCAAAGATTCTTTGGTTAACAAACTACTTCTAATATGTCGATAAACATCATTAAGACCCATAAGAAAATGCATAAGTTTCATAAGTTGGTCATGTTTAGATACATCATCTCTAGCAGCACAAACACACTTAGGTAATTTGGTCAAGATATCAAATTCTCTCCATAAAGAATTAAGTTTATGATGATACTCAGAAACATATAAATCTCCTTGTTTGAAACTATGATTTTTTGCAATAAATTAAACACAACAGATCCATCTAACTTATCATATGTTTCTTTTAATTCAGCCCAAACATCAGCAGCATTATCAAAGAAAATTTGACCAAGATACAAATCCTCGGACACAAAATTCAACAACTAAGACAACACAATTTCATTACATCTTTCCTATTGATTAGCCAAAGGAACACTAGACTCATAAGCACTTTTCTTACATGTACCATCAATAAAACTAGTTTTATTCCTAGTATGAATAGCAAGTTTCATAGCAGTTGCCCAGACTCTACAATTTGCAGTTCTAGATAATTTCATAGATATGATAGTACTAACACTAAAATCATTATTATTGAAATGCAGAAGATTACCAAGATCAAGATTACTAATCAGAAGTTCATTACTACTACTACCAATCATGATTACAAAATAAACAGATAGGCAGACAAAAGAGACAAAGCAAATAAACAAAAAGCAAAAAAACAAATAAAGAACTAGAGAAAGAATAACAACACAACACCCAATGTAAAACTAATGCCTAGTAAAGGGAACTAAGTGTGACTAGAGCAGGTTTCCGTACCACTCTTAGTGGCAGGTCAGGAGTTAATCACATCGTTTGCACCTCCTTTACCAGAAACACTGTTCCCTTAAAAGAAGAAATAAGACTTACAGAGCTTAAGAAAGAAATAGCGGAAGAAACAATCACAATACTCTTAATTCACTTAGTTAAGAGATATTGTGAAGAAATCAGAGCCCAATTAACCAATAAAATTGCCAAAAATCAAAACCCCCAAATCTTGAAAACTAGGGTTTCAAGATTCAAACCCTAAATCACCAAATCAACAATATATCACCTCGAACCAAAGAAGATAACCAAGGATCTAATGAAATATCATATCTAACCCACAATAACCAGATCAGATCGATAATAGCTTTAACAAACCAAGATCCATGAAGGAAGCTTTGAATCAACAATAGAAAACATAGATTTGAGAAAACCCCTAAATTTTAAACCGAAACCCTGAAAATTTTTAAAACCTTAAAAAATCAATTAACCCCCAATGAAACCTTGTGCTTTGATATTATGTGCAAATTACAACACATATATCAAAGAACCCAACCAACCTCCCATTTGTTCTCTTTTATTAATGAAAAAGGTTATTACAAAACTAGATGATAGAATCACAAAGTGTGATCTATCAGAAACTACTAACTGAACGATTACAAAACAGAAAGAATCAACCAAATTATAAGGATTACAACAATGTGATCAATCAAAGATACAAAAGACAAATTAGGTTATATGAATATAAGATGGAAAAGGTTATATATATAGTCTGGGATCCATGAGAAGAAAAACTATAATGAGAAGAATAAGAAGGATTTATGGCCACACATTTTAAATAGAAAACATAGATTTGAGAAAACCCCTAAATTTTAAACCGAAACCCTGAAAATTTTTAAAACCTTAAAAAATCAATTAACCCCCAATGAAACCTTGTGCTTTGATATTATGTGCAAATTACAACACATATATCAAAGAACCCAACCAACCTCCCATTTGTTCTCTTTTATTAATGAAAAAGGTTATTACAAAACTAGATGATAGAATCACAAAGTGTGATCTATCAGAAACTACTAACTGAACGATTACAAAACAGAAAGAATCAACCAAATTATAAGGATTACAACAATGTGATCAATCAAACGATTACAAAAGACAAATTAGGGTTTATGAATATAAGACTGGAAAGGATATATATATAGTAGGGATCCGATGAGAAGAAAAACTATAATGAGAAGAATAAGAAGGATTTATGGCCACACATTTTAAATAGAAAACATAGATTTGAGAAAACCCCTAAATTTTAAACCGAAACCCTGAAAATTTTTAAAACCTTAAAAAATCAATTAACAACCCAATGAAACCTTTGTGCTTTGATATTATGTGAAAATTACATCACATATATCAAAGTGAAACCAAACCAACCTCCATTTGTTCTCTTTTATTAATGAAAAAGGTTATTACATAACGAGGGATGATTGAATCACAAGTGTGATCTATTCAGAAACTACTAACTGATCGATTACAAAACAGAAAGGAATAATCCAAATTATAAGGATTACAAACAATTTTAGTGATCAATTCAAACGATATTACAAAAGACAAATTAGGGATTATGAATATAATGATGGAGAAGGATATATATATAGTAGGGATCCGATGAGAAGAAAAACTATAATGAGAAGAATAAGAAGGATTTATGGCCACACATTTTAAATAGGAGAGATAATTTTAATGGGAGATACATCCATTTTTGTAAGTACATCTTAAATGTGTGATTGTTGTTTCTTCTTATTTGATCCTAACTCTCTTTCTCTCTCTCTCTCTCTCTCTCTCTCTCTCTATATATATATATATATATATATATATATATATATATATATATATACACTCCAGAAAAAAAATGTTTTAGTGACGAGAAAATTCGGTCCAAAATAGTACTAATCTCGTCACAAATATTGTTAGTTGAAAATAAAGGTGATTTTTTAATCAAAATGTGACACATGTCACTTTATGATGTGATTCTCAAAAATGACTAAAGAGAATAAAGACTAAAAACATCATACAATCTGGAATCTTGTTGATACGCCTTCAATTTATCTCTTTCAACTTGGATACCGTGAGGCGGACCTTGGAAAGTTTTAACATACGCAGTAGGAATTCGCAAATCTTCCAGACGTAGAGCACGCAGGGCTTTGAAACCAAATACGTTACCTACAATGGAAGTAAACATGTTAGTAACAGAACCTTCTTCAAAAAGGTCTAATGGGTAAGCTACATAAGCAATATATTGATTCTCTTCTCCAAGAACAGGCTCAATTCCATAGCAGCGCCCTTTGTAACGATCAAGGCTCGTAAGTCCATCGGTCCACACAGTTGTCCATGTACCAGTAGAAGATTCGGCAGCTACTGCGGCCCCTGCTTCTTCAGGCGGAACTCCAGGTTGAGGAGCACTTTATGTTACCACCCGCAATGTACGAAAGAGAAAATGACTAAACTTGCTGAGAAAATGACTAAACTTGCCGCAATACCTAGCTGGAAACCACAATATGGTGATACTGTCATTTCTTTCCTGCAGATTCTTCAGGTTCCTCCCTGGATAAAGAGACACTTAATATTAATACATTACATTCAAACGGCATTTTTAGGTACTTCACTAGGCACCCTATATGCACATGCTAGACTCAAGTGTGAGCCTAACAAGTATCCGATCAGAATCTCAACTTGAAAAGTCAAGAAGCTAGTGGTTTGAGAAATCACTAATATGCATCAACATCTAATACCACCATTTGATCTTGTAGCCTTTAAACGTGAAAAGTCAAAATTTTGTCATAGATTTATTAAAAGTCAAAATATATTATTATTGTTGATGTGTTGTATGAGTAACAAGCAATACCTCAGACTTGGACCACTCCCTGGCATAGTCGATGAACAATTGTGACATCTTGTATGTTTCAGGCACAAGGTCCTCTGCTGACATTCTGCAAAATTCAAAAAGATTAGAAACACATGGTACCTCAATCATGATTTAAGTACCAAAACCATAAGATCCACGCTTTACCTTGTGTGGAGGATGCTGACAGTAACAATGATATGCACCATCACACCTTTTGCAAAACATGAGCTTGTTTGGATCGCCAGTCTTTTGGCATACCTATATTGCAACATAATTTCATATAAACAGACTTATGGAAGAAAGTGATTGCAATGATAAATGTAACAACAGTCCTTATATTGATAGCAGAAATGAATATACCTGGTAATCATGTTAAACAATTGACACTGAATATGTCAATCATCATATTCGTTATCATACTTCCGTATGAATTCCTTTGGCTAAAAATGCTTACAAAAGGCCACCACCTCAACTTTTACCATTCGAATGGAACATTATTTATTATATTACTATGTTTTTTGTAATTATACTTTATAGCCTGAGATATTCTACTAAGTGCAATTAGATAGGAGGTCGATATTAAAAAAATGTAGCTTCAGGTACCTTTGTATTCGGCTTGTGTCTTGTGCCAAACATAACATGTGAGAAGCCATCAGTTGTTCCTTTATTAGTTTTCAAGGAAAATGAACCATCCACATATTTGATCACATGGTGACACTCCTTTGTGTGGAGATCAATTCCCTTTGATGACATATGCGCTGCAACAAAGTCGCTAACCTGTACAATACAAATAAGTTAGGTTCTCGAAATAGGTCCCATAAAAATACAAACTACGAGCTCAAGACTAAAGTTAAAGCATAGTATGCTAGGTTTAAGTCTTTGTAAAATGGAGCGACCTCCCTTAGGGGGAGATTGTCAGGAACACGAAAGTGTCAGTCGCTTCCATAGATAACAGTCGTTAGCTCGTTAAGTAATTTTTGGAAACTTACATAGTTAGTTTGCTTAAGGCCCATGGATAAACCCATGCAAGCCCAAGCCCACGTGCCATGTATAGGTATTTATACACCTCTCCATGCCTTGGAGAGGTGGTTGGTTGTTCATTTTTCACACATAATATTACAAGTTTACTTTCTCTCTCTAAGTGCTCATCCAACCCACTATGTCTCTCTAGTTCTTGCATATAGTAAAGATTACTTGTATTCTACAAAATGGCATCAAAGCCAAACAACTCAGAACTAACAATGGTACTGAATTCAGGAATAGCATCCTTATTAAATTCTATGATGTAAAAGGGATTTCTCAAAACTTTTCCTCTCCATATACACCTGAACAAAATGGGGTTCTTGAACGGAATAATAGAACCCTCATAGAAGCTGCAAGAACAATGCTTTCAGGATCTGTCTTTTCAAAACAATATTGGACTGAAGCTGTATCCACTACATGCTACACTCAAAACAGATCCACCATTAAAAGACATCTCAAAACTCCTTATGAAATTTTTCGTAAGAGAATCATAAACATTGACTTTCTTCATGTCTTTGGATGTCCAGTTTACATCCATAATCATAAAGATCACTTAGGAAAGTTTGATGAAAAGGCTGATGATGGTTACTTCCTTGGATACTCACTTGTTTCCAAGGCCTTCAGGGTATTCAACACAAGAAGACAACAAACTGAATAAACCTATCATATCACATTTAATGAAAGCCTCAAAGCTATCAAATTCACAAAACCTTTAGTTGACAACGTAAACATTGCTGAATCTGAAAGATATCCTCCTGGTGAATCTCTTCATCCTTATAAGCCTTCTCAAAGGTATTAAACAAACAGGAATGATGTGTCCTTCATAGAACCCTATGAAAGTCCTGAACCAGTTATCCTTGAAATGGAAGTTTCATCAGAAAAAATGGTCAAACTGATCAAACTACTCAGACTGATGAGATCTTAAATGATAATCTGTCTAAACATTCCAATCACAACAATGATGAATGAATCATTGATAAT